>CAWUFW010008910.1:600000-836675 GCA_963921515.1 Calotriton arnoldi | reverse complement strand
TGAAATGGGTTCTGATTTTGTTTCTGGGAAGAATCCACATTTGCTCTGGACAACTTATTTAAATTAATTTGAGCATTTTCCATATTTTGTGAAAGCATCTAAACTTAAAAAACTCCTGCCGTTGTTACCTGTTTCTGAACTGACATATGCATTTGCTTGGCTGGCACATTTTGCACCTGCATTTCTCTCTGTTTTTGCACATTTCCAATTGCTGCATCATGTTTAAATTTATATTTCTTCTTCCAATGCTCAAATCTGTTATAAATATGGCAAAAGGATTCTCTTTCCAGCAGTGCAACATCCATACCTGAATTTGCACGAACCAAAACACCTTTACTTCCATCCTGTGATCTTTTAATCTGTACCCAATTAACATCCTTTGCTGGCACTCTGCCCTTCAGGAAAGTAATCACTGCTACGTTTTTCTCCATAGCAACAAAAAATTATGGTGCATTCATGTAAACCTTTTTCATTGTCTCCTCACCAGGCCTTTGCACAACAACTTTAGATTCAAACCACAATTCAGTTTGCATGGCAGTGTCAAAGAACATTTCCAAATTAATACACAACTCTTTTAAAATTTCAACAAATCCATCAATTTGTGGGTACCACAGCATAAGTTTGTCTCTCAATTTTGGGAATGTGTTCAGAAATGCTGCAAGTTCACTTTTGTTCCGTGGCACATGAACATGCACTTCTCCCACCTTTTCTCTCAATGAGCTTCTCCCTCATCCTGTTTATTATTTTCCCTAACAAGGTCTCGTGTTTCTTTTTCTTATCCAGTTTCCTTGCTAGGTCTGGTGGTTTCTTTTTCTTCTCATGTTTTCTTGCCCATTTGTCTCCTAATTTCTCAAACCCATTGCATTTAAAAATATATTTAATTATTTCTGCAATGTGCAATTGCATTCCTGAAGAATGCGTGGTCTCATTTGCCTCATCATTCATATGTACCCTGAAACTTTTCTGCAATGGAAAACTCCTGAAACATCAATTTCATATTTTTGAGCCAAATCAGTTAATCTATCATGTGTAGTTACTGCACATGTAGCTGTTTCCTTACTCAGGGAAATTAATTCTTTCTCCTGACACTGGTTCACATTTTCATGATTTAAACAGCAGGTACTGTTAATTTCTTCATGTTCAAATGTTGAATTTAAAACACTAAGCTGTTTCTCTTTTTCAGTGTCTGGGTTAATTTGTTCCCCCATGCTCTCTATCTTTTTAAGCACTGCTGCTTCTTCAAAGCAGGTTTGAAAAATCCCATCTTCAAATATATTCATTTTATCCTGGGCTGCAGATGTTGTAAAGACCATTTTCCCCCACCTTTCAGTGCTTGGACTGTCTGGGGTAGTTTCTGTTCAATAATCTGTGAATTCTGAGATTCTGAAATAAACCCTGACTTTATTACTTCTTCTGCACCTCTTTGAACTTTTTGAATAGGGGCCATATTAATTGGGACAGTCACAATTTGTCTAGGCACTGCCTGTGCATCTGCAGTTTGTAATATTTGGACTGAATCAGTCACATTTGAAGCAGTAACACCTGGAGATATCACTGTCAGGGCTGAATCAACAGATAGTGGGTCAATCTGAAATGTCTGCACAGTTCTCTCAATCTGTGTTTCTCTCTGTTTAACAGAAGCAGTAGCCACTGTAGTACTTACTGGTACACTATTTTCAGTATTTTTAATGGGAACCACATAAGTTGGTGAACACTTAGTTAACAATGCATCCATTATTTCATCCCCTGAATCACTATTTATTTGAAGCTTTTTGTCATCTTTAATTTCCTTCTCCTGTATCTGGTGCTTTACCTTTTTATCCTCACTTGCTTTGTCTCTTGCTGCCTTTCCCACATGCTTAAAGCCTCAAATTGTGCAGCTCTAGATGGTGTCTTTATTTCACATAACACTTCCCTTAATTTGTCAATAGTTTTCAATTCAAAAGTACCATCTTTTGGAAATCTCAAAGGACCTTCTTTTTCAGTAATCTTGCACCATTGGTGAACCCACATACATGAATTTTGTCCCAAATTGGTAGACATAAAATGCACGGGTGTTCCTTCAGGAGCATCACCAATTAAAAATGAGTTTTTCACTTTACCTCCCAACAGTTTCTTTAAACCTTCAAACAATTTCATTTCTGCAATAGTTCAATGCAATTTCTTTTCTCCAATGCTGTCAGTTTCAATTTCAGTCAGTTTAACTCCTACTACTGACCCTCTAAAACCAAATCTTACTGCAATATTTTTCTGAGTTTTCTTAATCAAAATTCTGTTAATAACAACATAAAAACATTCGCTACTCTGTCTGTTCCACTAAATAAAAGATAGATTTCTTTTTAATGCGAGTAACACATTCCGCTTACTCTTCACAAAGAAAGAACTTCCGTTTACTCTTCAAACACTGCGAGTAAATCCCTTCCGCTTACCCTTCACTCAAGCTTGGAAGAACCTGCTACTCCTTCGGTGTTACCCTTTCTAGGTTATGTAAGACCAAAGTTTCACCAGCGAACTCTTTTGCTGTCACTCAAGCTTGGAAGAACCTGCTACTCCTTCAGTGTTACCCTTTCTAGGTGATATAACACCAAAGTTTCACCAGCGAACTCTTTGCTATCAATCACTCTCACTTTTACACAGAAAATAGTCCCTACTTTAACACTGCCAGCCCTGCATAGCTTCTCAGTGTTATTCCAACAGACGAGTAACCTCACTGCAGTGTGGTTTCTATCGCCACCTGCTATTCATTCCCCGGGAATTTTCCAGACAACATAAAACAAGACGCTAACTCTTTTTGTTAAGCATAAATCAATAATCAATAATCAATAATTCTGTCCTATGAAATTACCAATATAATCAATAAAACCATCAAGTCAAAATGAGCAAAATTTCACCAACAGTCAAAACCCTTACTATTTTTCAACACTTCAACAAAAAAAAAACATACCTTCTAGCACATTAACAACATTTCACAACCCTATTGATACTCACACCACTCCAGCAATCGCCTTCTTGCATTACCTTCCAGTACTGCTTTGCCAGTGTTCAGGTTCTGAGCATTGGAATCAGGACTTTTTTTGAGAATCTGGACATTTTTCTAACTTGGGTAATTATTTTTCTAGCGCTATTTTAGGCTTTAAACTAAACTATGCTCCTTTTGGTGATGGTGTTAACCTTACCTCTGCTACCAGAAACTGATCCAGCGGTAATTTCACGGTAATTTCTCAATGCAAAACATCATTTACCTCTAATTTACCGCTTTAAAGGTGATGGACCTTTGCCACCGTGTATCACCTTCAGGAGACTTTACATAAACATGAAAAATCAAAATGCAATTAATATTTAAGCCAATAAAGAGAGTTGTGAGTATTTTTAAAGGGTTTTATTTTCTAGTCAAAAGTTAAGTTTCTCTGACCCTTTATTCATTAGTCAAATATCAATCAGGTTACAGAATTGAAAAATAGGAAAAATAGAATTAAGACAAAACATATTATAGATTGCATACAAAACACTCCATAAAGAAAAGGGAATGAGGCATAAAATGTCAGTCAGAACTCATTAAAGAGTTTCAGGAAAAATATAATTCAAGAGTGAGTTTTGCAAGCCTAATCAATAATTAATAATTAGCAAAAATCTCCCATAAAGAGAAATAAATGCATATGACAAATAAATCTTTTCAAAACCAGTTAGTCAAAAGCATGAATCTTAAAGTTTTAGCATCAAAATCTGTCCTGATCTCTCAGCTGCTCTTTCTCTGTGTTCGCCTGTTCATCTCTGCCTCTCTGTCTGACATAGAGGAGCTGCTCCTAAAAAGCCCTCCTTTTACAAGACCACAGAAGAATGTGATCTGCCTTGCCAAAAATATGACGTGCAAGGACCCTCTGAAAAAAAATATGAGCAAGGACCCCTCCTCCCTCTGTGTCTCCTCGGACGCAATCGCCTCCCAGGCTGCACCCACGACGTTCACGTACCTAACCCAAATGATGTCTGGTCAGATCTACTCCTCTCTCTCTCCTCTCCCCTAAGACTGACACACCCCCTAAGGGGTCATTATTTATACTCTAATTCTTGGCTAACTATACTAATGCTGGGCCCGATTCACAGAACTAACTTAAGACAAAATCCTAAACTTACTACCATTTTAGTATTCACAGAAGGCACTTACTCATTTTGGTATTCACAGAAGGCACTTACTCATTTTGGTCTTCACAGAAGGCACTTACTCATTGATGTGCGTGCCTCCCACATTTGGGGCATTTACAGTGTTCCCCTCTTTGTGCCCCCACTTGTACGCCCCCGCCTCGAGCCCATTAAGCAATCCTCTCCGGGGTATAGTAAAGTGCACAGATCATATGGAACTGCTGCAATCTAAGACTGACAAAATGTACATATCGCTCTATGACATCAAATGCCGTCCTAACCGCTTTAGAGGTAACATTTAACCCCAGAGTCTCACTCCATTTTGCTGCAAATTTTTCACAGCCATTTGCTCTGAACTGATACAAACATTGGTACATCATGCTAATTGCTGCCCTCCGATTCTGCCCATGCAAGCACTCCCACATCACAGAGCTCGATACATTTCGGAGTGCAAGATGTCTCATAAAGTGGTCCCTAAGCTGAAAGTATTTAAAAAACATCTGTCGAGGGATAGCAAATGTGAGTTGCAAATTTTCGAATGATCGAAAGCCATTATTATCATATAGCTGACCCAAATAGTCAACACCATACTTTGCCCATCTCCTGCCATCAGAGTCCTGAAATACCTCGGGCAGTATTGGGTTACCCCAAAGGGGGAGCTTGTCATATATGAGAGAAATAGAGCACCTAGCCATAATTACCTGCCATATATGTACGCACTCCCTGATGGCCTTAAAGCGTACATGTTTAAAATAGTTGGGGTCATTGATTCTATATAAAAATATTTGACTCTCAGGACCGAGGACTAGCGAGTGCCAAAAATCTAGTTTATCTGGACTCAAAAGACTACGGAGACGCCCCACAAATGCTGCCCAGTAGTACATTTTGAAATCTGGGAGTTCTAGTCCCCCCTGATTATACGGAAGTTTCATTAACCCTATTGCCCGTCTCGATTTATTGTACCCTCAAATAAAACTACCCAAAACACCATCTAATTTGTTAAAGAAAGAATTGGGAATGCACAGTGGGATTGAACGGAATAGATACAAAACATTTGGTAACACCTTCATTTTTATAATATTGCACGTCCCCAGAATGCTAATTGGGAGCTTAAGCCAGCATTTCAGTTGCTTAGTTATAGTTGCCAACAAAGGATCATAATTTAATGCCGGTATGCATTCGATCTTAGGAGAGATACGTACCCCTAAATAGGTAGCAGTCGAACAGACCCCCGACAGAGGACATTCAGACTTAAAGTTAAGAAGCACTTGCGTCTTGTTAACATTCAGCCTATAACCCCAGAAAAGGCCAAATTTCTTTGCTTCTATTTCAATAGCTTCTATTGCGGGTGCTGGATCGATGGTGTAGACGGCTATGTCATCTGCATACGCAGTGACTTTCAGCTGGCGCTGCCCTATGGTTAAAGGGAATATCTGTGCATTAGCCTGCAGTGCCTTGATGAATGGTTCAATGTATAACGCGAAAAGGAGAGGAGAAAGAGGACAGCCCTGTCTAGTACCACACCGGATTGGGAACGGAGCCGTTTGCACACTACCGTAATACAATTTAGCCTGTGGTCTACAATACAGAGCTTGTATCCATTTACAGTATCTTCCCCTTACTCCAAATGCTGTAAGTGTAGCCCATAGATAATCCCAAGCCACCCGGTCAAAAGCTTTTTCGGCATCTAGCAACACCGTGGCCAGACTCAGTGCTAACTTCCCTGCAGCATCAAATGCCCCCATCGCAGTGTTGACATGAGTGGGACTGGGACTGCCAAATTCAGAGAGCACATAGGTTGCCTATAAACCTGCATAAACCCAACTCCTGCTATCCCAGACCTCTCCTGATCTTCTTTGGCAACTCATTGATCCAAAAAAGGTGGAAGGCGCCCAGGTGTTCGTGCAAGATCCGGCTCGGTTGAAAATTATAAAAGATGAACACTCAAAATTTTTCCTCACTGACCAGGAGGCTAAGCAAGCTTTAAACCAATGGCAGTCAGCAAGGGCTTCTAATAAGCGCTAGAAGCCTAAGGACAATAAGTGCTTAACTTTGGCTCAGTGATGTTGTCAATGGACATATTGTTGTTTGCTTTCTCTTTTCTTTTCCTTTTTCCTCTCTTATTCATATCTCGACTTGGGGACGGTTTTACCCTTCTCCTTCTCGGGGGGGATTTGGTGGCGGGTGATGGGTGGACGGAGGGCTGCTCTCGAGGTGCTGCGGGTTGACATCTGCCAATTCTAACGGCAGCCTATAAGGAGGACGATTCCCTCTTCAGGATACTAGGAGGGGCGGGGGGAAAGGGATAGCGGTAAGGGGGGATGGGGTGAGGGTGTTGGCAAAAAAGTCAAAAAGGGTACACATAATTGGAGAAGGGGGTGGCAGGGAGCAGGATAAGGGTACACAAGGATGGCTTGACGATAGATAATGGGTCCATACTAAAACTTTGCGGCAGGCGTTCAGCGCACCAAGGGATATGGCACTGATTAGGTGTCTGGCCTGGAATGTGTCAGGCCTAAATAGCGGAGCAAAGCGTCAATTAGTACGGGAAGAGCTGAAAGCATATAAACCCCACATTGTCCTTCTCACAGAGACACATGTAGCATATAAGGATAGAGGGCTGCTTAGACATCTTGGGTACCAAATAATAATCTGTACCTCACAGAACATGTCTATAAGGGGTACTGCTATTTTGGTGAGTAAGGCACTGGATTTTAGAGTTCTTAAGACCTTGGCAGATCAAAGAGGGAAGAGGGCTTTGGCGCAACTTGAAATTAAGGTTGCGAAGTATGTGTTCTGTGCTATATATGGCCCCAATGTCGATTACCCTGCTGTCTTTCATTTCATTAGCTTGGAGTTATTAGATTGGCAGGGGAGTGTCAGGGTACAGAGGATTCTTACCAAGAACTTGCACAGGAACAGAAGATGCTAGTTCCCTACTCCCTCTCAGGGATACCCCAGAGACCGATATAAATCTTGTCTCCAAAAGACCCCCAAGGGGGAAGGGGGAGTGGATAAAATAATAAAGAACAGAAGGGGCTGGTTCTGGACCTCTGATTTTCCAACTTCTCTTTTGTGCCCGTCCGTTCTGCAGACTGAGGAACTGAGAAGACCTGCGGAAACTAAACACAAACAATTACTGTAACCCCCTATTCTACTCTATTCTTTCTTTTATAATTATTTTCTATGTGCTTACTATGTACCCAACGCCCCAAGAACTGAGCTTCTTTTCTTATATTATTTGTCATTGTGTAATGTTTCTTTTTCTTCTTTTATTGGGTATCGCATTCAGAAGGTGTCAACCTTTTAATTAACATAACTTAATTACTATAGTTTCTACCTATTGCTATTCTAAGCTATGTGACTAAATCTTGCTAATACTCCACCTACCAGAACCTTCTGTCTGTCAATCTTTCTTCTTCACTGATATTATTCTTATCTTCCTACTTGCTTCTAATTACTCTTGTAGAAGTCTTTATGATTGATTCTGAGCTGCTATTTCCATTGTTGTATTTAATCTTTCTTTCTTCTTTTCCCTACAGATATCGCTAACATCAATCCAGAGATAAGTTCTTTTTTCTACTAAACAACTATATACAATGCTTTAATGTCCTTACTAAGATTACTTTCATGCCACACAACGTTTTTACAATTATGCCACTTAGCTTGCAATCTTCTTATTTTCTCTATGAAAACCGAAACTGCCAGGAACTCCGAGGAAGAGGGAGGAGCGTCGTCAGTCAGGAACGCCTAAAAACGCCCTTCGCTTCAGGGACCAAGTGCGCAAACTCCCAGTCAGAACGCTAGGGAAGTCCTACTCCCGACGGGTACTAGGACGGACAGGAAACCGGGAGAAACTACCGACGTCAAGTAAGGAGAAAACCAAAAACTGTCACAGAGCAATTTCTATGAGGTACGAACTCGGGGAATACTTCAGTGAAGTGCGCATTCGTTAGAGAGAGCGCGCTTCAGTAAGATTCCAAACAGCTGTGGGGAAAATAAACTAGACCGCAAAAGTGGTTCGAGGCTCGGCGGCCATCTTTGAGTTCCTTTTATGCCATAGCATTCTCCAAGTGTAGTTCCTGGTCCGATCTCCTCTTTTCAGGTAACGTCTTCGGGTCTGCAATACGCACACAGTACTTGCCAGGTGGTCTGGGGGTCTGACAGGGAGCGTGTAATTATGGGGGATTTTAATTGTGTAGTGGAGTATGTCATTGATTCCACCAGCTGGGCGGCCACTTCTAGAATGGTGAAAGTGAGAGCTTCAATTCTGTAACTGGGGCAGCTGCATTCTCTAAAAGATGCGTGGCGTTCCTTATTTCCAGCTACCTTGGGATATACCTATTACTCTGCTCCACATCGAGAGTATTCCAGGATAGACATGGCATGGGTCTCTGATAGCATAATGATCCTAGGAAAAATCCTACTGCATATTACAAAGAATTGACTGAAGCTGCCTCTTAAACAGTAATGACGCTTGCGGATATTGAAATGCTCTTTGGTTTACTGGTTCCGGTTGATATTTGGAGGCAGGTGCACACACAAGATCATGTAGCGAAACTGGGTGGTACATAGGATCAAATTAAAGTATGGGATCAGGAGAGGAAGCCTGGCAATAAGCCTAAGGCAGAGATACTTGCCTTGCCAGGCCGCATTATCACGTATGTGCATTCTCTTATTCCGCCGAGAAAGGTTGATTGGGACAAGTTAACGGCTTGTTGCCAGAAGAAAGATGAGAGTGTGTCAGATTTTTTCACTCGTTGAAGATGTGTTTCTGGATTATAGTGGGCAGGATTTATCTATTGAAGGAGATGTCCGGTTGTTTGTTAATAGATTTGTTTCAAATTTGCTGTCTGAGATTGCGACTCGATTGCAGGCTTCCGAAAGCACTTGGTCCACCTCTTCCCCTTCTGTTATTTTCAATATGGCGCAGTATTATGAGCATAGGGAAAATGAGGATAAGGAGAGAACAGAGAAGAAGCACAAGGATTTGAAGACAAAGGTGTTGTTGCGGCAGGCTTCTAGAGGAAATGATAGAGGGCGTGGTGGTTTGGCCTGTCAGCTTCCATATACTGGCAGGCCGTCGAATACTACACCTTTAGGGCCGAATCAGTGTGTGTATTGTAAGGAGGAGGGGCACTGGCGTAGCAAGTGTCCTGTGTTGTTGCAGAAGGTGGCAGTCCCTGAAGGCCGAGGTTCTCCTGGATGGGGTCGGGGAGCTGGTGGGGCAGGCAGGGCTCCAAATGCTGCGGCCCCACAGGGATGTTCTGATAATAATTACTTTAATGACCCTCGGGGAGGACAGTATTATCATGATGATTATGACACAGATGAGGTGACAGGAATGTCTTACAGCTAGGTCAGCCAGGGACAGAGTGAGGTACCAGTTTTGATACCTGTAGACCAACGCGGTCCTTATGTTACTGCGGATTTGAATGGCTCAGCTAAGGAATTTTTGGTGGATACAGGTGCAATGAACAGTTCTATTTCTCGTTCTTTGGTCCCTGGGGCGGCTCTGTCTGGCCATAATAATGTTTCGGTAGGTTTCTCTGGTGTACAGGTTGTGAGCCCCATTTCAAGACCTCTTGCATTGACTATTGGTCCTTTCACCGGGGATTCGCCATTCTTATTGACATCTAATTGTGGAGAGAATTTGATGGGTTTGGATTTGTTGAAGAAATTGCATGCTACGATCTAATGCTCCCCGGCAGGTGTTTACATGACAATCGGTCCGGATGTGGCACGCGCTAAACAGTGTCTGTCCAAAGATGTGCCCCTTCCTGCTGAGTTTAAAGATGTGCCACCCACTTTGTGGGCAACAGGCGACACAGATGTGGGGCTGTTACAGATATCGCCGGTTTTGATCAAAGTTAAAGATAATGCTATTTTGCCTCGTATCCCTCAGTATAAAAAACTGCAGGCAGGTGAGCGAGCTTTATTGCAAATTGTACAGGATTTGATTGAGAAAGGATTGGTTGAGGAGACGATTGCTAATATTTGTAATAGCCCTATTCTCCCCATTCTAAAACGGACACCTTCGGGTTCCTCTGATGATCATGCAGATGTTTATCGTTTTGTGATTGATTTGCGCGAAGTTAATAAAATAGTAGTTCCCCAGTTTCCTGTGGTCCCCGAGATTACTACACTTTTAACAATGATTCCTTCTACTGCCAAATTCTTCTCTGTCATTGATTTGAAAAATGCATTCTTCAGTGTTCGCATCCATCCAGATAGCAGGTATTTGTTCAGTTTTACACTAGCTGGCAGAAGTTTTAGATTCTGTTGAGCACCTCAGGGCTATACTGAGAGTCCAAGTATCTATAGTCAAGCTTTAAAGAGCCAATTGGATTCCCTTTCGCTTCCTACAGGTAATGTATTGGTTCAGTACGTTGACGATCTCCTCATCGCTTCTGATACAGAACAAGGTTGCAGGGATAGTACAGTTAAATTGTTGTTGCATTTGGCACAGCATGGACATAAAGTGTCCCTTTCCAAATTTCAGTATTGTCGACAGGAGGTCACATATTTAGGTCACCTACTGTCAAAGGAGGGTAGAAGATTGACTCCTTAGCGCATCAGTACCATTGTTAAAATGCCCATCCCACAGACTGTGGGCTTTATAGGTATCACTTACTATTGTCGGCAGTGGATACCTGGCTTCTCGTTACTAATAAAACCCCTGCTTGCCCTAACACTAAAAGATGTGCATGAGCCTCTGCCTTGGATGCCTCACTGTCAGCAGTCTTTTGAGCAATTGAAAACTGTGCTTTGTTCGGCTCCAGTACTCGGCTCTCCAGACTATACTAAACCATTTGTATTGTACGTTCATGAGATGGCTGGTTGCACGCTTTCTGTTTTAACACAAAAATTTGGAGATAAGCAATGGCCGTGTGCTCATTTCTCTGCTGATCTTGACCCTGTCGCAAGAGCCTTCCCAAGCTGTCTAAGAACGGTCGCGGCTGTGGCTGTCTCCATAAGACAATCGGCTGGACTCGTACTTGATACTAACCTCACAGTCATGGAACCCCATGCTGTGGATACACTTTTGAATAAGACAAAGACACAGCACCTCACCAGTGCACGTCTAACTGGTTATGAATTGCCCTTGTTTGCCAAACATATTACGATTAAAAGATGTGCCACTCTGAACCCGGCCACGTTACTACCCCTCCCTTCTGAAAATGATGAAAATGAGACACATGATTGTATCTTCCGGACAGAAGAAGAGACAAAAGGACGTGTAGACTTGACTGATGTTCCCTTATCTGACCCACAAGGGGAACTATATGTTCAAATCAAATCAAAACTTACTTTATTCGATTAAAACAAAGTTAATCATAAAAGTACAAGTATACATCACAGATAAAAAAAAAAGGGAACTATATGTTGATGGCTCTTGTTTCAAATTACCAGATGGCACTACAACTGCGGCTTATGCTAGCACCACATTGCGTACAGTTGTAGAGACATCACGAGTCCCTTATCAGTCACCCCAAGCAGTTGAGTTAGCCGCCCTTATTCGAGTTTGTGAATTGAGCGAGGGACTGGTTGTCAATATTTATACTGACAGCCAGTATGCCTTCGGGGTTGCGCATACTTTTGGGTTACTCTGGGCTGAGAGAGGGTTCCTTACTTCCCATGGTACAAAGATCCAACAAGGTCACCTTATATTGAGGCTTTTGTCTGCGTTGACGCTCCCTAAGAAGTTGGCAATAGTGAAGTGTAGCGCCCATAGGAAAATGACTGATGATGTAGGGAGGGGGAATGCTTTTGCTGATCAGACAGCTAAGGAAACGGCACGGACTAAAATGAAGAGAATGTTTGTTGCATGACCTGCTAGGTGGGTACCTGAAGTTACCATGTTTGAGGATACGCTTGAGAATGTGAAAGAAATACAGAGTGAGGCTACAATAGAAGAATTAGCAATGTGGCAAGAAAGTACAGCACAATTGAACGATGAGGGATGTTGGATTGATAAATCAGGAAAGCAGAGAAGGATGTTGCCAGATGCATATGTTCTCCCTGTAGTCACCATGGCCCATGGCCCAGTCCATATCAGTGCTAAAGGTATTTTCAAGTTGTTAGACCCTTTATGGCAGAATGACAGCATTTCAAAAACAGCTGCACATTTAGTGAAATACTGTATGGTGTGCATGATGCACAATCCTGGAAAGGGTACCCCTACCCCACCCAGAAATTTTGCACCACCTACTTTCCCCTTTGAGGTCCTTCAGATGGACTACATAGAGCTAGACAGGTGTAATAATTTGAAGTATGTGTTGGTGGTTGTTTGTGCATTTAGTAAATGGGTTGAGGCTTATCCTACTAAGGACAATACAGCTGTTATGACTGTAAAGGTACTCCTGAAGGAGTTCTTTCCTCGTTTCAGCTTGCCCCATTTGATTTGGAGTAATAACGGAAGTCATTTTAATGCCAAGGTCTTTCAGCTAATTTGTGATGGTTTGCACATAAAACAGAAGTTTCATGCTGCAAACCACCCACAGTCAGCAGGATTGGGTGAGAAGTACAATGGTACTCTCAAACTGAAATTGGCAAAGATTCAGGAGACAACAGGGTTGCAATGGCTAGATGCTCTACCATTAGCTCTCTTGTTGACAAGAACAACAGCACATTCTAGAACAGGATTGTCACCGTACGAGGTCGTGTTTGGACGCCTGGCAAATGTCTGGGGCGTCCTGCGACCTAGTCGGTTCTCTGATATTGATGTTAGGGTGCTGGAAAAAGGAGCAAAGACTCTCCAGTGCTCCTCCGTATCTGGTAATGAGCCCGTTGTTAAGAGATCACCCGCTCGCAAAAGACTGCGGGTGATCGTCGCGCACAGCCGGTCATTTCCTCCAGTACTCCCAACAGGGAGGACCGCAGAGGCAGTGGCGGGTCTAGTCTTGCGTTCCTGGACGCGAGCGCGAGGTCTAGACCAGCTGTGAAGTGCGTCGGTTGATATTGGAACCGCGCACTTCACCAACGGAATTTCTAGGTTAAGTTGAGTAAAGACTGGGTTCTAGTTAGGTAGAAATAGAGTAGTTTTGGGAGCTAGGCTTATGCGTAGGATAGAGCGTTTTGTCTCGTCGGTTAGTTAGTTAGGGAATAGGCAAGAGAAAATAATAGTTAGAGGAAAAAATAAATAGAAAGAAATAAAAGCAATAGTATCATACTCACCATCCAGAATCTCAGTTCCTGACCTTCCTTCGTCGTCCTGTTGATGGCGTTGATTACAGAAAAACTTACGGATCAAACGGAAGCGAATTAACGAAGAAGAGAAAGTAAGGCAGAGTGTGTGAGAGAATAAAGGAATGAAAGAGACAAAGTAAGAAAGTCTATAATGTTTTAAAGTATAAAATTATCATTGTCATACAGAGTTCAGAGGAATTAAAAAGTTGCCTTTGAAAGAATAGAAGAGGAGCGAAGGCCTTAGACACTCGGGGTAAGGAAAGAGCCAAAGGGGGAGAGTGGGGGAGTGAGGGGGAAGGTAGAAGAGAATTTGTAACATGTGTTCTTCTGTTGCAGTGCTTCCACAAGTTGGCAAAAGATAGAGAGGGTGTAAGAAAAGAACAGAACGGAATACAGAAGTAAGAAGGAGGTGGAAGCGCCCAAGACCAGGCAGTCTCTTCTCTGTCCCATTCCCCTTTCCCCCGGCGGGGTTCACGCGGCCGCTGGTAATTACTAAGTAGGTGGCTGTGGGAAAACCGATGGTGGAATTTGGAGAATATCGTCGTTCTGCTCCTGGGAGTGCCGGCATTGTGAGTAACCACTGACCTTGACAGAGTGAAGTGCCCACGTCAATACTCACCCGAGCAGAATGGCAGAAGGGTTCGACTTAAAAGATTTAGGGAATGTTCTTAAGGAAATTCAGCATGAGTTGATGGCAGTCAGGGAGGAAAATAAAGTACTCAAATTGGAGATGGAGGCCACTAGACACGAGACCCAAGAGATAGCATCTCAGTTGAAGAGCGAAGAGTCTGGGAATAGGTTCCATCCCTCTCCTTCTGGGACCAGTATATTTAATCAGAGTTCCGCAGTTAGTGGGGGGTCAGCTACGCAGGTCATTCATTCCTTGGCGCCTGTAATTCCTTTGGCCCCGCCAGAACGCTTTGATGGGGATCCCCAAAAGGCCCAAATCTTTTTAACCCAGTGCTCTTTGCATTTCATGTGTCGGCCCACTGTCTTCCCGGATGCACAGTCTCGAATAGCCTTCATCCTATCTTACCTGAATGGGGACGCAGCTTCGTGGTCTATGCCCTTGGTCACTCAGGATTCTCCAATTTTATATAACTTTGAGGAATTCAAAAAAGAGTTTCTGCAAATTTTTGATCGTCGACAGGTGGCACAGGCTACGGATAATGAACTACTGGAGCTAAGGCAAGGGAATCGAGAACTAGTCACCTACCTTGCCCAATTTAACAAACTTGTTGTCGAAACAGATTGGCCAGAGGCCAAAAGGGGAGCCCTGTTCTATCGGGGTTTAAAAGACGATTTGAAAGACGCCCTGTCACAGATTCCAAATCGCCCCACGGAAGTATCTGCTTTGATTGATTTAGCTTTGGAGATGGACTATCGACAAACGGAAAGAAGAGGTGAAAAACGACGTGAATTTCGACCCAGTGTACCCCGCTTTGATCGAGTCAGGTCGGAAGTGGTTAAGTCTGGAGATAGAGAGCATGGTGTAGAACCCATGCAAATTGGAACTATCAGAGGCCCCCTTTCCAAGGAAGAAAAAGAAAAGCGTCGACTGAATAACCTATGCCTATATTGTGGGATCAGCGGTCATTTTATCAAGGATTGTCCCAAGAGGCCCAAAATCTACAAGAAGGAAAACTCTCTGCACCACCAGTAAATGGAGTTGGGCTGGTGGTTGCTAATAAGAATACAACTCCAATCTCTCACCAAGTGGCGAATACACTACAATCTTCTGCTCCGCACCTCATTTTGACGATGACTTTAAAGTTTCAAGGTCAAGTTCTTTTGGGAGTAGTCGTGATGTTGGATTCAGGAGCCACGGGAAACTTTTGCGATCTCAAATATGCTTCCAGAATTGGGTTGAAGGCTTTACCAAAGGAACGATGCGAAGCAGTCAGAGCCGTTGACGGAACAAATTTGTCTTCCGGTCCCATAACCAGTCATACTGAACTAGTGGAACTTGTCTCAGTAGAAGGTCATAAGGAGGAAATTCAATTCAACTTAATCGATGCCCCACAGTTCGGAATTATCCTAGGGTTGCCTTGGTTAACTGAACACAACCCAACAATTAACTGGAGCGATCGAACAGTGAAGTTTAACTCCAGCTACTGTTTGGAACATTGCTTCTGTGAAAAGCAAAAGAACCGAGATGAAAACTCAGCAGCCTTACTATGCGAACAAGGGATGATGGTTTGTGCTGTGCAAACTGTGAGTTTACCAGTAGAGTATCAGGAGTTTGCTGAAGTTTTTAGTGAATTGGAGTCAAAGAAATTGCCCCCACACCGGTCGTATGACTGCAAAATTGATTTAGAACCCGGAGTAAATCTTCCTTGCAGTCGTATATATGCTCTTACCGAGTTTGAGAACCATCATCTGAAGAATTACATTCAGGAATATTTGGAAAATGGCTTCATACGTCCATCACAGTCCCCAGTTTCTTCGCCGTTGTTTTTCGTTCCAAAACGTGACGGAGATCTGAGAACGTGTATTGATTATCGCGCCCTGAATAAAATTACTATCAAGAATCGTTATCCCCTCCCTCTGATTTCTGTTCTACTAGACCAACTAAAAGATGCCAAGATCTTCACAAAATTAGATTTGCAGGGAGCATATCATCTAATTCGAGTGAGAAGCGGAGATGAATGGAAAACGGCGTTTAGAACCAAGTATGGATTGTATGAGTACCAAGTCATGCCCTACGGGTTAAGCAACGCCCCGGCTGCTTTCCAATACTTCATTAATGATGTCCTGAAAGATTTCATAGATCAGTGCGCTATTGTCTACATTGACGATATTTTGATTTACTCCTCATCTGAAGAAGAACACCAACACCAAGTCAAAGGGGTTTTGCGTTGTCTGAAGGAAAATGAACTTTACGTAAAACTGGAGAAATGTGCCTTTGGAGTGAAATCTGTAGACTTTTTGGGATTTGTGATTGCCCCGGAAGGTCTAACCATGGATGTTAAGAAAATTGAGGCGGTATTGAACTGGCCTCCTCCAACCTCGGTGAAAGAAGTACAGAGCTTCATTGGATTTGCAAATTTCTGTCGCAGATTCATTCGAGATTTTTCCCTGAAGGTAGCACCTATAACTAGGTTGCTGCGAAAAGGAGTGATTTTTTAATGGTCTTCTGAGGCAGAAGATGCTTTCCAGTTTCTGAAGAAGAGCTTTACCACGGCGCCCATTCTGCTGCATGCGGATCCTGCTCAACCATTTTACCTGGAGACAGATGCCTCTGAGCAAGCCATTGGAGGAGTACTTTCACAGAGACATAAGGAAACTGGGCAGTTGCATCCGGTGGCATATCACTCCAGAAAACTGCAATCAGCAGAAATGAATTACACAATTTCAGATAAGGAGCTCCTCGCTATCAAAGATGCTTTCCAAGAGTGGCGACATTACCTTCTCGGAGCCAGACACGTGGTGACGGTATTCACTGTTCATCGAAATCTCCAGTTTCTGAAATCGGCCAGGACGCTTACGCCACGCCAACTTAGATGGTCCTTATATTTCGCCGATTATGACTTTGTAATCACATTTCGGCCCGGAAGGAATAACGGAAAGGCAGATGCCTTGTCTCGAATAGACACAGATGGAAAGAAGATTCTCATTAGTGATCAAAACATAATTCCAGAAACTAAGATCATTGGAGCCACAAGTGAGAAAACTCTTGTGGAAAAGGTTAAAGAAGTCTTAACTTCTGAAGAAATGCAAAGTTGGGCTCTGAAGGATCCAGCTCGGGAGATTATCGATGGAGCACCATTTCATTCCAAGGCCTTGTATTTACCAACTCAAGAACTTCAACAGCAAGCATTGATCGACTGCCATGACAATCCGTTGGCTGGTCATCCAGGAATCCATCGAACTGAGGAGTTGATAAAGAGACAATTTTGGTGGCCAGGGTTGCCTGCTGATGTTCGAGTTCATGTGGAGGACTGTGGGACTTGTGCAATGGGGAAGACAGATAAGCGGGCTCCTCAAGGGTTATTGAGACCTTTACCTACCCCACCATATCCTTGGCACACAGTAACCATGGATTTAATAGTAGAGCTACCCTCTAGTCAAGGATTCAGTTCTGTATTAGTTATGGTAGACGCCTTTTCCAAAATGTCGCATTTTGTTGCCCTGAAAGGGAAGTCATCTGCAAGACAAATTGCCACTCAATTCAACCAAAGTGTGATTAAGTTACATGGCTTACCCAAGGTTTTGATCACAGATCGTGGCTCTCAATTTCTATCTCATTTCTGGAAGGCCTACACTAAAGGTTTGGGAATTGAAACGCGTTATTCAACGAGTTTTCATCCACAAACAGATGGGCAAACAGAAAGGGCCAACCAAGAGTTAGAAAAGTATCTTAGACTGTTTCTTTTAGAACAAGAGGGAGAGTGGCCCGATCTTCTTTGGACCGCAGAGTTTGCGCATAATAATGCAAAGAATGCCTCTACTGGTTTTTCCCCTTTTTACTTGAATTACGGAAGGCATCCAAATTCTGTTGTTTCCTCTCAAGAAGTGTTGGTGCCAGCGGCTCAAGATTTTGTACAACATCTTAGTGAGGTACACGAGTCTGCCACTAAGAACTTAAAGAAAGCTAAAGAACGCTACAAGCAAAGTGCAGACAAGAAGAGAAGACCAGAGCCAGATTTACTTGTAGGGGATAGGGTTTGGTTAAATACCAAGAATCTCAAACTTAAAGGAAATCGAAAGTTCCAACCCCGTTTTGTAGGTCCCTTTTCTGTGGAACAAATAGTGAATCCTGTGACTTTCAAACTAAAACTGCCTCCCCAGCTGAAGATACACCCAGTGTTTCATGTTTCCCTTCTAAAAAGGTTTCACCCCATTTGAAAGAGTTGAGGAGTAGAGAACCCATTTTAGTAGAAGGACAAGAAGAATTTGAAGTTAAAAGAATCTTAGACTCCAAGTATGTTCGAGGTAAAATTTTGTATCTCGTAGATTGGAAGGGTTTTGGCCCCGAGAATAGGTCTTGGGTGGAACAATCGGATGTTCATGCTCCCCGATTAACCAAATATTTTCACTCAAAATATCCTCACAAGCCTCAGCCCGGAGGCTTAATCTTGCGGGGGGATACTGTCAGGGTGCTGGAAAAAGGAGCAAAGACTCTCCAGTGCTCCTCCGTATCTGGTAATGAGCCCGTTGTTAAGAGATCACCCGCTCGCAAAAGACTGCGGGTGATCGTCGCGCACAGCCGGTCATTTCCTCCAGTATTCCCAACAGGGAGGACCGCAGAGGCAGTGGCGGGTCTAGTCTTGCGCTCCTGGACGCGAGCGCGAGGTCTAGACCAGCTGTGAAGTGCGTCGGTTGATATTGGAACCGCGCACTTCACCAACGGAATTTCTAGGTTAAGTTGAGTAAAGACTGGGTTCTAGTTAGGTAGAAATAGAGTAGTTTTGGGAGCTAGGCTTATGCGTAGGATAGAGCGTTTCGTCTCGTCGGTTAGTTAGTTAGGGAATAGGCAAGAGAAAATAATAGTTAGAGGAAAAAATAAATAGAAAGAAATAAAAGCAATAGTATCATACTCACCATCCAGAATCTCAGTTCCTGACCTTCCTTCGTCGTCCTGTTGATGACGTTGATTACAGAAGAACTTACGGATCAAACGGAAGCGAATTAACGAAGAAGAGAAAGTAAGGCAGAGTGTGTGAGAGAATAAAGGATTGAAAGAGACAAAGTAAGAAAGTCTATAATGTTTTAAAGTATAAAATTATCATTGTCATACAGAGTTCAGAGGAATTAAAAAGTTGCCTTTGAAAGAATAGAAGAGGAGCGAAGGCCTTAGACACTCGAGGTAAGGAAAGAGCCAAAGGGGGAGAGTGGGGGAGTGAGGGGGAAGGTAGAAGAGAATTTGTAACATGTGTTCTTCTGTTGCAGTGCTTCCACAAGTTGGCAAAAGATAGAGAGGGTGTAAGAAAAGAACAGAACGGAATACAGAAGTAAGAAGGAGGTGGAAGCGCCCAAGACCAGGCAGTCTCTTCTCTGTCCCATTCCCCTTTCCCCCGGCGGGGTTCACGCGGCCGCTGGTAATTACTAAGTAGGTGGCTGTGGGAAAACCGATGGTGGAATTTGGAGAATATCGTCGTTCTGCTCCTGGGAGTGCCGGCATTGTGAGTAACCACTGACCTTGACAATTGAGTACCCCTTGTTAATTGACTACCTGTGCCAGCTAACTGAAAATTTGCATTCTATTCACCAACAGGTCTGTGAGTCCCTGCCCACTACACCAGAGGGACCCGGACATGACATTCTGCCTGAAGATTTTATACTCATCAGAAACTTCCAGCGGAAGAAGAGTTTGGAGCCTCGTTGGAAGGGACCAGAACAGGTCCTCCTGGCCACTCAAACTGCTGTGAAGGTCTCCGGCCAAAAGAACTGGGTGCACGCTGCCCACTGCCGCAGGATACTTTTGCCCTCACCCTATGATCAATGGGTGAGGGACGGAATAGGGGACTCTGAGTGCGAGAAGTTGCCTCAGTTCGTCCCCTTCAGTGATGCAAAGCTAACTTGGACCCAAACGGATTTGTAAAATGATGAAGTGCTAAATGCAGTGGTCCCCCCAGAAATACGAGCTATTAAGGAGCTGCTGTTTGTTGATCCAACGGTGCCAGGGGCTGCCAGGTACAATTGGCATCCACGGTTGAGGAACGGTGCACAAAAGGAGAAGTCAGATTAGATAGGAATGGACTGTGTAAGTCAGGTGTACTTTGTCATAGTAACAACAGAATTAGTTTAGGGTGATGTGAGACTTATGAACTGTTAGTTTTCGAACATTGGACAGGATAGCTCAAAAGGTCTCCCTTTGGGGGTACATTATCCTGATCGATGTGGGATACATCAAGAGCTTAGGACAGAGCAAGCTCCACCGCCGGTGCTCAAGAGCGCCAACGTAATGATGAACAATAGGAGCCTGTACCAGTGAGGCTCTGACAGACACTGGGAACACTTACCTTTACTATTATTTTTGTTGCACTATCATTCCTGTGGCATTTCTCTCCTTGCTTAATTATGCATCCCTTTGGTCGGCCTGTTGATGAGGAGGAACAGCCCTTTGCACCACTGCGTTCAATGAGGGCTTGGTCGACAAAGAGTAAAATAGTCTGCATACTAATTGTTGTGATTGCAATAGTGACAATATTTGGAATATCTTGGTTTTTAGAGGAGATGTTTCCTGTACATTCCTTAGTATGTACTACTCCCACTCCCCCTGAGCACATCTTTGTTACTCTAGCCCCACACAAAGAAATACTTAGGCAGTCCTTCACAGATAATGTCTTCATACAAATGTTGCATCAAGCTCATAATGTGTCCAATACGACTAAATGTTGGGTTTGTGGGTTGCTACCTTTGATCACTCATAGGAGCGACAATCTGTTGTCTATGCCACTGTCGTATATTGGTCGCTGCGAGGGTTGGTATAAATTGTTTTGGTTGGTGTACTTCCAATCTCAACTTTATGCTTTGAATATAACATCCACTGATTCTCACACTGCGAATGAATATTTAGGCTTCTACCAAGGGTTTACCCCCATAGGACCGGCAGGACAAGGTACTCTAGGGACAATGTCCTCAAAGTCATGCTTGAAAACGTACCACAAAGTAAAAAATAAAACCTGGTTTTGAATGGAAATGGCTGATTTTCAATGGTTTAACACATCTGAGTACTTTCAATCCTTCCGAGCTCAGAATATTACCAAAGATAAAATAATACCTGTGTCAGTGGTTAATAAGACAGCTGGGTTTTGCGTCCAGGGGACTGGAGAGATAATGGTGGGGGAGAGTAAATGCAATTTCACATACAAACTAAATACGACTAATAGTCCGCCTTTGATCCTACCCCAGAATGTCTATTTTGTATGTGGGTCGCAAGCTCACGTCTGGCTCCCGAGGGGATGGTCAGGCACATGTTATCTCTCTTTCCTTTATCCCCCTGTATATGTTGCCCCGTCTAATTATCACAAAATGCATCAGCTGCAACGTAGAAGTATATTCCTGCCCCGAGTCAAAAGGGTTATTGACACAAAGGATATAGATAAGACAGACACCACTGCACAGCAATCTGGAGATGCTATGAAGGGCCTATTACCTTTTTGGGGCCCCATGGCTAATAGCCTTCAAGTTCGTCAGTTAACTAGAGTTGTTGAGGCGGTTATCAATACAACAGCTGGGATAATGACAAATGTCACTGTTGAGCTCGAGGCTACGAGATTAGTCACTTTGCAGAACAGGATGGTGTTAGACATTATACTTGCAGATCGGGGTGGGGCCTGTTGCGTCATAGGCAGCAGCTATTGTGTATACATACTTGATAACGCTCCCAATGTTTTTTCAGCCATTCAAAAATTACATAGAATATCCGCTGAAATACACCAAGAAGTAGGTACTTGGACACTGTCGGGTGGTTTTTGAACACGCTAGCTTCTTGGGGTTGGAAGATCCTCACTTTCTTGGCTGTGGTTGCCGGTATCTTCTTCACATGTTGCCTCTGTATACAATGTGGGCGTGCCTTCAATGGTTCTGAAATGTACATAATGCATTGTTATGCTTGCTGATGTCAGTCCCTCTCTGCAGCACTTCTAGGAGACTGGGCAGACCGGGCTCCGCTCGAGCGGATCTGAATAAACATATATTGGTTTGTATTCTCTACTGTCTGACCGACTCTTATTTTGTATGGAAGGCTGAGAGGTGGTCGTGAGTGACCCGGGTGACCCTAATCGGGTCACTTCCTTCACGCTCAGCAGTTCTGGCTGAAGCCGCAACAAAAGTTTCCTATGGAAATTAACATGGAGAAAACGTGTTTTGGGACCCCCCCTTTTTTCTCGGCCCTTGCTTGACGAATCACCCCGAAACTTTTAAGACAGGAGCTGACCGGAGCGCCCCATTAGTTTTGAAAATTTTGCGAAGATTCGTCAACCGGCACCAAAGATATTGGCAAAAGAAAAAACGCTTTTCCCAAGGAAACTAGGTCCTAACTATAACTACCTACTGGCGACTGCCAGTAGCTAATATATATATATATATATATATATATATATATATATATATATATATATATATATTTCCGAAGCAATCGAAATCCGGGGGAACAGATTGCTCGAGCCCACACGATCAATTTAAGCAGGTAAGTTTATTCAAGTTGCAGACAAGGACGACGCGTTTCGACCACGTCCGTGGTCTTGGTCACATGACCTCCGCCTCCATTTACAAGTCTTTTAAAGGTACAGTAATCATGGTGCCCGCCACACTGTGCATGCCTGGATCGGGGGGACCCATGGGCACACCCCCGTGACAGATTCGGAGAGCCCCGGGTGAAAGGGGGCCTGCTACAGCTCCCCGAAGTATGCTTCCGACAGCCGTTTCGTCTCGCTGAGCCCAAGGCGAAGCGGCTGTCCGAATAGTGCATCGTACTCGCTCGGTCAGAATACGGCTCCATAGCGCGGCACAATTTGGCTACGAATGAGTCGTACGGACAGGTTCGGGACCCGGAAATGATTTGGTCGGCGCGTACGTAATCTTCACATCGTACTTGGTCGTTCGGACCTGTGTACGATTCGGTCATAAACAAGGGCTAAGAATCGGATCTGGGAAAGCCAAATCCGATTCAGACGCCTTCCGAACGACATCGGAATCGGGCCCTAAGTAGATATGGTACAGTTCTTCTCTCTCCCTCTCATGCAGTGCAGTAACTTTAATTGCTGCGTTGCATGAACTCTTTCTAAATATGCCTCCAGATGTGTACCACATGTGCTGCACTATCAATATTCACTGCATGAGGTACATAAACCTACAGTGGGAAGTCACATGGGAAAGGCACACAAGATCATATATACTTATGCCAAATGGCGTAAATGGGGATCTGGTGATGAAAAGTCTTTTGAAGTCATGATTTTCAACCGAATGGCCACTCTTGTGCTGCAGGCTTAAACATATAATTTTGGGGAGAATTACTTGTGCAACAATAGAAAAATCATATGCGACTTTAACTGCTTTGGGCTAACACTGGACCCTTTTCAAGTTTTTAAATGTAATTTAAAAATGGTTTGTTTCTTCAATTTTTTATCAACAGAGAGGAAAAGACCTAGCAGTCTCACAACGCACAGAGCAGCTCGGGGAACACCTAGAGGACAGCTTCCGAGGAATAAGAGATTTTATGTTTTTAATAAGTGAAAGGTTTGTTCAGCAGCATAAATCGTTGTCTTCCCTACACATGCATTTTTCCAAGATAGCTGTTTTATTGGAAATGAACGGGTCATTCATATTGATGTCTATGCAAATACATCTTTTCTAGATTCAACCCATAGCGAAACTGTTGAGAAAAGCGCAATTATTGAGCTGACAGACGAGACCTATTGTTGAACTGACTCTTCTTTCTTCAAGGTGAAACTGTACCAGTAGCACAATGCTGCCAAATCATGTTGAAATAGAAATAAAAGAAAAACAGAAATATTTATTCTCACTTTCTCTATTTGGTTGGTGTTTATTCCTATAGAAAACATGAACACTTAACCCAGTTGGATTAAGTACTGTGCTTCTTTTTTAATTTTGGAGAGTACATTTATTTTACAGCTATAGACCCTATGTAAGAAAGAACTATTTACTTTTCAAGTACACATGTTATGATTGCAAAACCAAAAAATCATAGAACAGTACACCTGCAATTAACTTCACTGTGTAGAGTGTTTGTAATTAATGTCAGAATTGGGATGGTAACACAGCTACTAATGGTTTTTGGCAGTAGTCAATTTATCCATTAATGAGAGCATATAAATTATACATAGTCAATTGCGAGAGCCAGATTCATTTGTAGGTGTCAATTTTGACTGAGATGTGTTATTTCAAAGACTTAAAATTCTCTAGACCAGTCCCATTGAGTCTAGAGGGCAGATTTATCTACTCTTTGCACCAGTACAAAGCCACAAAAAGTGTTGCAAATTAACACTAAAGGCCCGATTACGATGCCGTATGAAACAGCGCTGACCCTCGGTCGGAGCCGTTCCTACGGCATCGTAATTGGCTGTTCGGATTGCTTTCTGACTTACCCATTTTGATGGGGTCGGTCGGAAAGGAATCCGAACCGGATTTCCGAATGGCCTCCGACGGGCTCGGGGAGCCCGTCTGCCATTCGGAAAGCCTCCAGTAATCCCTCCGGCGTCTCTTTCTGCCCGAGGGATTACGATGGCAGATTCTCACAGCCTTTCTGTGCCGGCCTTTCCGACACAGAAAGGCTGTGGGAATCCGATTTTGGGGGCCCCAGCCGAGCCCCCATGTATGCAAGGCCGCCGGATGGTGCCCCCCAGTTGATCCCTGCACCCGGCGGCAGGCATCTTAAGGTTCCTGCCGTCGGGTGCAGGGATGAACTTCACCTCAGCTCTTTACAATGAGAGCATGCATTCCAGTCGGATGCATGCTCCCATTGTATAGAGTAGAAATATGACCAAACAGTATTCGGTTGCATCCTAATTGTTGGGATGGGACCAACAACAGGAGGTCGTTCGGTCCCAGTTCCCAAACGATGTCAGATGGACTCAGTTCCGTTCAACATCGTAATCGGTGCCTAAATGTTGATAAAAATTTACTTTCAAGCACCTTAACTTTTTTTTTTTTTATAAACATATTTTATTGAGTTTTGTTTGCCAACATCATGCACCAGGTGCCTCAGTATACAATCATTGACCAGAAGTAATGTTGACATGTTTAAGCAAAATTGTAGTTACTAAATTTAACAATGTAACTAAAATCAAACAGAACAACCAACCAGCTGCGATCAAGGCTAAATGAAATTATATCATTGCATAATAATCCAGTCCCTGGATATTGTCTCGGTTTATCTACTCAATCAATAATTTGACAACAGTATATATGAAAACAGTGTTATGAATGGGGTAGCATCTCCACGACCAGTATGGTGGGTGGTGGAGTCGGGGGTCAATACAATTCCTCTATAGTCCGCCCGTCGCTGCCATATTCATGTATGTTTCTGAGGACAGCCCCGGGCCTTGAAGATGGGTTCTTCCAATCCCATACAGAAATCCATACCCCGTTTCCAGACCCCTAATAGCAGTGCAGAGGGTGTTTTCCAGGAGCGTGCAATGTCTCGTTTAGCCAGGGTTAATCCTAAGAACAACAGGTGACGCTTGTATCTATTTCCCCCAATATCTTCTGCAATATGGAGTAAAGCTAGTCCTGGTGTATTGCATATTGTCCATCCCAGTACCTCAGATAAGCATCTATGAATCCCCTTCCAAAACCTGTCCAGAACTGGACATGTCCACACTGTATGTAAAAAGGTGGCTTCTTCCGCTCCACAGCGTAGACATGTAGGGGATGCAATGAGCCCGGCTCGATACAGCCGTACCCGTGTATAATATATTCTGTGCAAATATTTTAGCTGTATCAGCTGCAATTGTGAGGAGATGTCCACTCCTCAGGGGGACTCCAGAGCCTCCCTCCAGTCATCATTATCAATCGGGCCAATGTCAGCCTGCCAGGCCTCTCGAAGGGACTCTAGTGATGATGCTTACCGCCCTCCTGAAGAAACCAACGGCGGACCCCACCGACCTCAAGAACTACCGTCCCATCTCGCTCCTTCCGTTTCCAGCCAAAGTCATCGAGAAGACCGTCAACAGACAGCTTGCCGCCTTCCTCGAGACGAATGGATCCCTCGACCCCTCGCAGTCCGGGTTTCGGGCCAACCACAGCACCGAGACCGCCCTTATCGCAGCCACCGACGACATCAGAACCCTAACCGACAACGGGGAAACAGCTGCCCTCATCCTCTTGGACCTCTCCGCGGCATTCGACACCGTCTGCCACCGCACCCTAGTGAAGCGCCTCAGCAACATCGGAATCCGAGAGAAAGCACTGGAATGGATCATCTCGTTCCTCGCCGGAAGAACCCAGAGAGTCCGCCTCCCCCGTTCAGATCCGAAGCCACCGAAGTCATCTGCGGCGTTCCACAAGGATCTTCACTCAGCCCAACCCTCTTCAACGTCTACATGAGCCCCCTCGCAGCCATCGCACGCCAACACAACCTCAACATCATCTCCTACGCCGACGACACCCAGCTGATCCTCTCCCTCACCAACGACCCCACCACCGCCAGAGCCAACCTACACGACGGGATGAGAGACGTCGCCGACTGGATGAGGAACAGCCGCCTTAAACTGAACTCAGACAAGACGGAAGTCCTCATCCTGGGCTCATCACCCTCCGCCTGGGACGACTCCTGGTGGCCCCCGGCCCTGGGCACCGCGCCCAAGCCAACGGACCACGCACGCAACCTGGGCTTCATCCTGGACTCCTCCCTGTCGATGACCAGACAAGTCAACGCCGTCTCATCTTCATGCTTCAACACCCTGCGCATGCTCCGCAAGATCTTCAGATGGATCCCCACTGAAACCAGGAAGACCGTCACCCAGGCACTCGTCACCAGCCGACTGGACTATGGGAACACCCTCTACGCCGGAACCACAGCCAAACTTCAAAAAAGACTCCAGCGCATCCAGAACGCCTCCGCACGACTCATCCTGGACATCCCCCGACACAGCCACATCACCGGACACCTGAAAGACCTGCACTGCCTCCCCGTCAGCAAGAGAATCACGTTCAGACTCCTCACCCACGCACACAAGGCCCTCCACGACCTGGGCCCAAAGTACCTCAACGACCGCATGACCTTCTACACGCCCACACGCCAGCTACGATCAACCAGCCACGCCCTCGCCACCGTACCACGCATCCGCAGAACCACCGCCGGAGGAAGATCCTTCTCCTACCTGGCAGCCAAGACCTGGAACTCCCTCCCCACTCACCTTCGGCGAACCCAGGACCATCTCTCCTTCAGGAAGCAGCTCAAGACCTGGCTGTTCGAGCAGTAACTTACCCCCTCCCCCAGCGCCTTGAGACCCTCCCGGGTGAGTAGCGCGCTCTATAAATGCCGTGATTGATTGATTGATTGATTGATGCACTGTGAGTAACCAGGGTTTGATATATTTTGGAAATTTTGTGTTCTTGTAGGTCGCCTATAAGAAGTTTGCCCTCCAGTGGATTGAATTCGAGTAGGTCTGGGAGAGTCTTGAGATAGGAGGAGAGTGCGTGACGGAACTGCAAATATTTAAAGAATTGGGTGCGTGACATGGAATATTCCCTCCGCAAACTGAGAAGGATTTAAGGGTAGTGCCTTGTAGGACGTCCCCTAATGTAGAGATCCCAATTCGGTCTTGAAAGCCCTGCAGGCCTTGTAATTTTGAGAGAAGGCGGTTACACCACAGTGGGGCCCTACCTGTGAGCCTATTTAGTCAGCCAGTACAGCGAAGACACTGTGGCCACACTGCGAGTACCACCCTTGTGGCCAATGGGAGGGCCCGGGTATTAGCACGCCCATATAGGAATTTATGTAACGATGGGTCTCCCAAGAGCCATCTCTCAACATTGTATGCCGGTTCTTCTCTTGGGCAGTACCATCAATCATTAAGCACCTGTAGCTGGGCGGATGCATAATATGACTGAATATCGGCCGTTGCTATACCACCAAATAAGTGGAAAGAAAACATGTGCGAAGCGCCAGTCTGACAGTCCCCCCCCTAAAGAACCCCATTTAACAGGGAATTTATCTGTCTGAACCACGTTTGTGGAATGGGATAGGGATGATTCTGGAGCTGATATAGGAGCCTGGGGAGAGAGATCATCTTAAATATAGCCGACCATCCATATAGGGAAAGGGGTAGGCTTATCCAGGATTTCAATTCTGCCTTAACCTTGGTGAGAACCTTGTCTAGATTATGGGCCCACACCATGTCCTGCCTATCTGTGATGAAGACCCCTAAATATTCCAAAGCTTCTCGAGTCTGCAAGAGGTCTGTAGCCCATCTATAGTCGTGATCCGTCCCACGCAAGGGCCATAGTGTAGATTTGTTTACATTCATAAAGAGCCCTGAGGTCTTGCCCAAAATACGCATAATTTGAGGAATTCGGGGCCGGACCTATGAGGGTCTGTCATAAAGAAGAGGACGTCATCGGCGTATAACGTGTTCCGGTCAGATATTCCAGCAGTCCATTCAAATCCCCTGACCTGAGCGTCCAAGCGGATCCAGGTCGCCAGCGGTTCAATGGCCAGGGTGAACAGCAGAGGGGAGAGTGGGCATCCTTGTCTAGTGCCCCGGCTGATTGGGAATGGTGGAGACACCCTACAGGCAACGCGCACAGAAGTGGTCAGTCCGTGATATAGCAAACAAATGTACGATAAGAACTTTGGGCCAACATTTTGGCACTTTAGGAGAATGAATAAATATGTCCAGCTGACCAAATCAAATGCTCTGTCAATATTGGCCAGCAATAGGGCGGCGGGGCGATGGTGGCGATCTACTGCCGCGATTGCATTATGCACCCTACGTATATTATGTTGCGTGGCCAGTTGGGGCATAAAGCTGGGCTGATCCGAATGGTTCAGATCAGGTAGGTGAGCCAGCAGTCTGGTGGCGAGTGCTTTTGCTAGAAGCTTTGCCTCTACATTTAAAAGAGAAATGGGCCTGTAGGATGCATGAAGTTCTGGGGGGCATCCTGGTTTGTGGAACACGACAATTTTGGTATGTCGCCAATCAGGGGGCATGCCTGCAGTCTGGACGGCCTCCTGTTTGACCTCAAGATAATGTGGGCTTAACAAGGCTATGTAAGCTTTATAGAATTCGCTGGGAAGGCTATTTGGGCCCGGCGCCTTACCTGTGTGCAGATCGGCCATTGCAATAGTTATTTCATCCAGTGATAGGGGGCCTCGAGCGATTCGTGAGCCTCTGTGGAGAGGGCCTTCGGAGGGATGTCAATAAGGAATTGCTCTATTTCAGAGGGATCAAGGACCTCATTGGCGGTATATAGCGCTCGATAATAGTTAGCAAAGCTGTCAGCCAACACCACTGGGTCGGTAATCAGAACATCATCAGAGTATCGGCGGCTCGGCATGGGAGTGTGTGTATGTGCTTGATGGCATAGTCGAAAGAGAAGTCTACCGGACTTGTCCCCCCACTGATAGATTCTTCTTTGCGTAGCAAGCCACGCATTCCACTCTGCATCCAGCTGCATGCTCTGAAATTGTTGTTGGAGAACCCGCATTTGCCGACGCGTGGCCACACCGTCCGTTTCCCGGGCCCGCCGTTCCATTGTCATAATCTGAGCTTCTAGTTGAATGAGTGCTTGCCGTCGCCTACATCGCTCCGCCATACAGAAGCTGATGAGCCTGTCCCTGTGTTATGTGATATATAATCGGAAAGTGCGCTATGCATATGGGCTCTATATATTGGGTTTTGTAAATGCCACGCCGAGAGCCGCCACCGAAAGGGAGGTTTGCACTAGCCAGTCTGAACATGTATAGCTATGAGCGAGTGATCTGTTAGACCCCTAGGTAAAATAGTTGCCTTCGGAACTCTATGGGCATACGTACGGGGAACAAATATGTAATCTAGCCTGGAATAGGAGGTATGGGTGTGAGAAAAGTAAGTGTAGCTGGCCTCCTTGGGGTGGTGTGTACGCCATGTGTCCACTCAACCCACCATGTCTATCCAGGTACGTAGCTTAGAGTCGGGCGAGTGTGTCCTGGCTCCCGTGAGGCGCCACCTATCTATCTCTGAGAACATTACGTCGTTCCAGTCCCTGCCACTTCCACCAGAACCTCTAACATGCCACCCCATATCCCGACCAAGTGATCCAGAAAACTCTGACCCAGAGGTGGAGGGGCATAGACACTACCAAGCACCATCTGCTCCCCAGCAACCTCCCCATGCACAAAAATATATCTACCATGTGGGTCAACCCATTTTTGTATCAGTGTAAACGAGACCCGGAGATGAATCAGAATGGCAACCCCTCTGGAGCCCCTCACAAATCCTGCATGGAAGGCGTGTACATAACCATATTGGGCAAGACAGGGTGTCTTCGTACCAAGCATATGTGTCTCTTGCAAGAGAAGAACATCAGCACCTAACAATTTTAGTACTGGAAAGTACCCTGTAAAGTAATGTAAACAGCTTTTTGTGCTGCCTTGTGGTAGATTGCGTTAAGGGGGAGTCCCAAAGGTAGTAGATGGGTGTAAGACATTGAGAACCTACCTCAAATAATCAACACAATCCTCGCAAGCTGCAAGATGAATCTGAAGTGGGGTTCAGTGATGGCAGGCTGCTGAAGTGCGAGATCCCAGAACGGTTGTCAACAAAGATGGGAAAGCTTTGAGTGGGAAAAGTCCAAAGTCTATGCCTTTGAAGGCCTTGATGTTGATCAAATTCTGCTCGGCATCAGTCCCAATGTAGCCCTCTATGTTTGGACTTTGAAACTTTCCTGAAAGCCAGATCTCCTTCAGCGTGGCAAACCAGCAAGCTGAGGTCATTCCATGATTCAACGTCAATGGCTGTGGCATTGGCGGTGATCCTGATCTTTGTCAATTCTCCAGGCAGAAATTTGGCAAAAAAATTCTAAGTCCCACTTCTTGCAGTTTGGGAACAGGAAGAGTATACTCTAACGGCAGCTAAGGGTCTAAGACATGGGGGGGTGTTCTAGGGGTTAGAACTCACTCCAACAGAGCAGGGTCTGTGCTGCGCCTCGAGCGCCTACGGACACCGGGGGGGGATCTTATGTCCTTTTTATAATCTAAAGGGATTTCGACCCTTCCCTGCCAACAAACTTCTGTCATACTCGGCACCCTCTGGATGTAGAAAAGGGTCCCAGGATGCCTGACCCCAACATGGCCGACTATGGTGACTCTCTCCCCCTTGATGAACCTCTAATTACTCAACCCTTCCAGGACTGTGCCTGACCTCAATAGGACTCTTGAATTCTTTGGGACCATGGCTTCCCCCCCGCACTACTCGGACAATCCCTAAGTACACATGACCTCTATCCTGACAGCGGAGTCCGAGCATTATGTCCGACGCCCGGTGGAGCTGCTCTGTTCAGCTAATGAGGAGATTGGACTTGGCTCACCCCCTGACCGTCACCTGCCCAGCCAGACCTTGGGCACAGTTTCTTTCTCCCTGTCTCGCCCACCCTCCCCCTCATCGTATATCTGCCGTTCTGCCCTTGCCTTGTCTCCTTTCTATCCACCTGTCTGACCGATACCCATTGGAGCTTCCTTTGAGAGCTATAGGGGAGACTGGCCTTGGACTACCGCCCAAGCCGTCACCTACCCACTCAGTCTTTTGGCTGACTTTTCCTCTATCTCTTATTCCTTCATCCCCCTCGTCCTCTCCCTTCTTGCCCTCCTCTCCCCCTTCCCTCTCTACTGTTCCCTCCTTCTCTCCCATTAATGTTTCTCACATATTTGATGTAACGTGTAATTGCTATTATGGTTGTAACTTGGGCACAGTTTCTTTCTCCCTGTCTCGCCCACCCTCCCCCTCATCGTATATCTGCCGTTCTGCCCTTGCCTTGTCTCCTTTCTATCCACCTGTCTGACCGATACCCATTGGAGCTTCCTTTGAGAGCTATAGGGGAGACTGGCCTTGGACTACCGCCCAAGCCATCACCTACCCACTCGGTCTTTTGGCTGACTTTTCCTCTATCTCTTATTCCTTCATCCCCCTCGTCCTCTCCCTTCTTGCCCCCTCTCCCCCTTCCCTCTCTACTGTTCCCTCCTTCTCTCCCATTAATGTTTCTCACATATTTGATGTAACGTGTAATTGCTATTATGGTTGTAACTTTGCTGACCTTATGTAAAGCGCTCTGATACCCTCGGGTCTAGCCAGCGCTATATAAAACTGTTTAAATAAATAAATAAACAGAGGTCAGCAGCAGAGTCCAGGGCAGGTCCAGTTGAAAATAGTCAGCTGGGCGGTTAAAGTGGAGAGAGAGCTCTGGAAGCTTATTCTGTCCCTGTAGCTCAAACAGAAGGTCAGCTGACAGACCCTTGGACTCACTTCTGGGGTCTTTGGTTCAAGGTAATAATATTCCTTCCTTTAGGCTCTTAGTGAGCAGGGCAGTGCTTCTTCTGATTCTTCACAGGTCTAGGAGTGTACTGAGAAGAAGTTTGTAGGGTCCACTTTTATGGCCAATGCCAGTCATTGGGTGGAGGGAAAGCTTTTGTCCACCACCAAAACCAGTTCTGGCCAGTTCCTCTACTTCCACTGGATTTTAATTCCAGCCTTAAGAAGAGAGGCAAAGGGGTGCCAGGCCCAGGTGTGAATTTCATCTGACGGTGACAAGGAAGGCATCCTCTGAAGCGCAGGAAGGGGCATGGAACAGCACTGAGGATTCCCGCTCCTAACACCCAGAGACCTTTCCCACTGTTTGGGAGCAATACATGTCTCGTCACAGGGGACTCACCAGGAGTCAGGTGGCAGCTGGACACTGGCCTTTTGGTTTTAAACATGAAAATGACGCCTTTGTAAAAGTGTCATTTCCTAATTAGCAATATAAAATCTGACTTTAACAATAAATTGGATTTTAAATTACTATTGAAATTAATCTTTGAATAATTATTCTAGCTATGCCCTAACTAAATTTAGCACTTATTAAAGGTAATAGTGTAAACCAGTGTTAACCTATGAAGGTGCCAACCTTACTACAGTGAAAAAATGACTTAGGAGATATTTCACTGTCAAGACATGTAAAACATTAAGGGGTCGATTCCGATTCGGGCCGGAAATTTCTCCGACCGAGCCGGACCCGGAGAGATTTCCGACCGAATCGGACCCGTGCAGCCCGACCGAACGAGTACGATGCGTCCGTATGCTATCGGACTCGATTCGGTCGGACTCCCGTTGAAGTCAATGGGAGCCGGTCGTACAACGCGTACGCAGGCTCCCATTGACTCAATGGGTGCGGAGTCGGACAAGGGCGCCCCTACAGCGGGTACGCGGCGGAGCGATTCGCGCCGTACACGCACAGGTAGGGGACCCATGGGTCCCCCTGTGTGCAACTCGCGCGGCTACGCGTACAGGGGGTCCGACACGGACCCCCAGAGTACGGCTCCGACAGCTCTTTCGAGCCGGAGTGCGCGGCTCGGTCGGACTGCTCGCGGCGCGCATCGTACTTACCCGGCCGGGGAACGTCTCCATTGCGCGGTGCGAGTCGGAGTCCGAGCGAGTCGGTCGGTGTGGTTCGAGCCGGGAACGAGTCGGTCGGAGCGGTCGGGACGCCCGGACGAGTCGGTCGGCGAATTCGCATCGTACTCGCTCGGCCGGACCCGCGTATGATTCGGTCGGGAAACAGGGCTCCGGATCGGATCCGGTAAAGCCGAATCCGATTCGGAGCCCTACCGGCCGAGATCGGAATCGGCCCCCTAAATGTGCATATCCTGCTTTTTAAATAACATGCACCCTGCCTTTGGGCATTTATTCCCTATATTAGGGGTAACGTATAAGTATTAAAAAGGAAGGTTTTGGCCTGGCAAATGATTTGAATTGGCAGTTTGAAAATGCACACCCAGACTGCAGTGGCAAGCCTCTGGGCATATTTTATGGTGCTACTTTACTGGGTGGCACAATGCGTGCTGTGGCCCACTAGCAGAATGGAATCTGCAAACTTTGGATACAGATGGTACCATATACTAGGGACTTACATGGAAATTGAATGCGCCAATCAGGTATATACCAATTTCAACATGTTTGAAATAGAGAAGACAAGCACATTACCGCTGGTTAGCAGGGGTAAAGTGCACAGAGTTCTACATCCAACAAAAATAGGGTTTAATGAAAAGGCAAAATATCCCAGTAGGTATGGCAAATTTCCATTAATGGTGTTTCCACACTACCAACCAACTAAAAATGATATGGCGTTGTTCCAAAAATACCACCTCCTTGAGGCAGGGCTCACAAGGAGAAATGTTTCAATTTCTGAAAATATTTGCAAAGTTACATGTGTGCTTTGAAGTACAGCACAAATCCAACGTATGAAAGTTTTTGAGAAAGACCAAGGGGCATATTCACAAGGAGCTATCGCCGAATTAACGGCACTTTATCGCAGCCAAAGTCGTAATACATTTACCTCCCTATTCACAAGCCGGTGTTAACAGCCCACAGCACCAGTTTACCCGCAATAGCAGCCGCAAAAAACATCGCCACAGAGGACCCCCGCAAATATCGCTAATGAGATGCAGAGTAGGCGTTCCCGTGACAAAAGCCGAGACAACATCACACCTCAACATTCACAACGAGCAGCCACATCGGCGATAAGAACACAAAACAGGAGATAAGGCGTGTTAGCACCAGGAAATTTAAACCTGCTCTGACCTGGTGTAAAGTCGGACGGCAGCCAGCACCACAAAAGGAGCACAGCCCAGGGCCACATCCGAAGGGCAACAGATGCCATGGAGCCACTCATCATGCGGCCCGGACACCCAAGAGGGCCACAACACCCACCGCCATCACCCCAGGACCCCAACCCACACCCGGAACACCAGAACCGTACCAGCCGCACAGACCCTACATCTGACAATGTCACTGTCCACTACAGGCTGAAAGGGACAACCATCCTACGCATCCTGACCCTCATCGCATAACAGGCCTACGGCACCAACACAGCGGACAACCAACATCCCACCCCACACAAAGCTGCTCGCTTGGCTGCACCTGTTGGCCCCTGGTACCCCCCAAACAACACCCACCAGAGTCGGAGGAGTCACACAGCCAGCCACATCCAAGTCCCCCACACCTGTCCTGGACATCACCATCACCCTGGTACCCCAGTCCCCATACGTCTAACACAATGCGCAGGATCCGCTGGAGACCAAGCAAGGACCATACGCCATAGCAGGATGCACACACGTGTTGGGGCAATCCACAGCACACATGTACTACCTGTGCCCCCTGGTGACACAGCACACAATCACCTCAACAGGAAGCACACGTCTCACATCAATGTGCAGGCAACAACAGAACACCGTGGAACCTCCAACAATGTCGCCTTCAAATACACAGCCAGTGTGCATGATACCTTCATCCTCCGACAGTCCATCATCAACCAGCGTTCCCAGGATGGCAACAAGGGAAATGCACACCCCTTTGGCAAGTTCGAAATGAACACCCCACACACCTCAACTCCACAACCATGCAACTCACAACTCTGGCAATGCACACGTCACAAAATCACAACCAACATGCACAACAACATGACCACCCACTAGACATGACAGAACAACTTACAATGGTAACCTGGGCAAGCCCTGAACATGAGCCATCAACGGCATGGCACCTCAGCCACATAATAGCCGAATGTGGGGAGAGGTGGCAACCAGGCATGTGTGAAGGATGCAGTAGAACCATGATCGGGAAAGCACACAATGCCAAGAGTGGCGGAGATGTGCTGGACACACCGCAGTATGCAGAACACACCCATATCCATGGCGACATACACCTCTGGCGTATGGAGTGCAGTGGACAGTGGACGCAACCATGTCACCCCAGCCAGTGGGGGACCTCGCGGAAATGTTGCCTGTGACGCCACCCCCTAAGCGTCACTGGAGTGGGATGGCCCGGCGTAGGCCACGCCAGCGTAGGGGTGTGAATAAAAAGCACGTAGGCCTGGGCGTGGTCCTCTCCTGGAAAGCCACACGTCTCTGCCAGGGCGGCGCCTTCCACCCCGCCACGAGGCCGACGCCGTCCTCGTGAGCTGAGTTGCCTGCGATGCTGTGCGCCTGCTGGACCCCGGCACGCTGGACCACGAACCCGTCAGGCCCGCCTCTGCGCAGCCAGGCCACACTGATCACCTCCCGACACCGGCGTGTGTCAAGGAGGGCCCACCACGTGCCGGCGCAAGCTCCAAGCCAGAGTCCCGCGACCTTGGCAGCCACCTCAGACCATCACGGCCTCCACGACACAGGCCCGCTTTAGTCCTTTCTCGTTGACGTATTCTACTGCCGCCTTCAGCCTACTCTTCGAACCAGTAGGTCCCATATGTGAAAATGTGTCCTGAGTCATGAATGGCAGTGAGCCCAAATCCGGGCCAGCGGCCACAGCACCAGACCCCCCCCCGATCAGTGAGGCATAGTTCCATATGGGCATCTTGCGACACGTGGTGCCACTAACCCTGTTCAACGTCAGCCGGCTACACGTGGTGCCACTAACCCTGTTCAATGTCAGCCGGCTACACGTGGTGCCACTAACCCTGTTCAACGCCAGCCGGCTACACGTGGTGCCACTAACCCTGTTCAATGCCAGCTACACGTGGTGCCACTAACCCTGTTCAACGCCAGCCGGCTACATGTGGGGCCACTAACCCTGTTCAATGCCAGCCGGCTACACGTGGGGTCACTAACCCTGTTCAACGCCAGCCTGCTACAAATGGTGCCACTGAACCTGAACAATGCAGGCCGGTGGGGCCATCCAACCTATGCCGGCGACACTAGGTGAATGGGCCGTGCTGACCGCTGCCTCAGGCCTACACCACGGTCAGGTAGGTCACACATTTGGAACTGAGTCTTGATTACACCATGGCAGTGAACATCCTTTAAGGCAGAGAACAATTCACTACACTCCCTTCGATGTGGTGCCAACAAGTCTGTGCATGGCATCACAACCACACGTGTCTGTGGGCCTACGCGGACCACTGCCCTCGGCCTACGCTGCACACGAGTGGGATCACAGATTTGGAGCTGAACATCGGTAATTCAAAAGGCAGAATACATATCATCGCACGCACGGAGAGGCGTAAGAGGATGACGCGTTGCAGTCCGGAGGGAACAGGATCATCGTTACGGAGGTGATCGAACACTACCGACAACTGCCCTTGTGTCACTAACTCTGTGCCTCACGAGCCAACGACACGTGGCGGTGGGCCACTGCTGACCGCTGCCTCCGGCCTACACTGTGGTCCAGTGGGTCACAGTCTTGATTTGGCAATGGTTGAGTTCATATCAGTGTACCGGCATCATCGCAGACTGCACCCCCTCACAGCACCTGTGCCACTAAGTCTGTTCCCCAACATTTATGGACACTCACTGGTCGTACATTGGTGGCGTTTGAGTCTATGGACTAGGGGCTAGTTTTCATCCTCATGTAGCTGATACCGAATTATTGGTGAGGACGAGGGTTGCGCTTTCCACTCCTCCATTTGCTGCTTCCAGATAACATCAGACCTTCAGCATCATGCCCTGGAGGACACCTTCCACTGTCCCCCGCAACCCTCCGCAACATACACCTCGGACATTGATGGGGACCCGCTCAGGTCGCATGGCCCATCTGACTGCACCGCAAGTCACCGTCCCGTGGCTGGGTGCCTGTGCCGGCCGCAGTGCATCCGGGGCCACTAACTCTGTGCTTGTCAGGTCTGGGACCCCTTCTTCTGAGACATTGAATGGCCTCTGAAGCGATGGTCTTGGGGTCATCAACGCCATGTGTCTGTGGCCCTGCGCTGTCCACAGCCTCCGGCCTCAACTGCGGGCCACCAGGGCCCACACATAGCATCAAGTCCTGACTGGCCCGGACGTCGCATCACCGCAGGAGGCACACGCCACCACTGCAAGCACCACCTCCAACCGCCATCTGCCAGAGTCGAAACTGTGGTCCTGACAGACCTACGGAGTTGCTCAGACCTGTCGTGGATGCCATCATCGGCCTGATACCCTGCTCAGCACTCCAGGTGCCAGTGACTCAGTGCACCGCAAGCCATTGTCCGTTACTGATTGAGTTGTGTGCTGTGGAGATGTTGCACAGCAATGTCACCTCAAACAGTGTGGGAGCCCTGGTACGTTGATGGGGGAGATGATGCAGGTCTGACACACCCCACTGCACCTGCATCAGGAGTATATATCGTAGGGACACAATCTGAGACTTTTTCTTCACATAAGCGCGCTCATCTCTAGTGCCCCAACCCCAGTGCACTGCAACTCACGGACACTTCTGTTTGCATGTTGGCTGTCCTCTGGACTTTCTCCGGCTCACTCCATGTTGCTCAGCTGTTGACTCTGTTATGCATGTGTTTTCTGTTTCCATTGCACTGGTGTCCAATGTTCAAGTTGTTGCCAGCACCAAGCATTCCTTGCGGACTGGCTTACACTCACCCCACACACATCCAGCACAGGCATCACTGTACATGTGGCCCTGCCAATAAAGGGGCCGGGCGCACGTGCCCGTGGCCAGTTCAACATGATATATGCGTGTGTCCCTGTGGTCTTGCTGTAAGCATGAGGGCCCTGGGCCCTAGGACATTACATTGTGCTGTGAACATCGGATGCAGACATGTCACCGCAGGCAGCGGGTTGTAGTTTGGACATGTAGCTTTGTCGTCACCCACTCAATTCGTAAGGGGAGTGGCCGGGGCCATTGTACGCAGAGCCAACATGGATGTGTGACTGCTATTTGCGCGCCCCTGGGCGTGGTTCTGTACTGTGAATGTGCATCTGCATGTGTCTCTATGGCAGTGTGGGTCTCCTTTGTGGGGTGTGGGTGGTCCCTGAAGGGTGATAGACACCTACGTATGTGTTCTAGTTCACATTCCAGGTGTTCGGCCCCCACCCAGGCCTGTTGGGCCACCTCCTTTTGGCGTTCTGACACCTGGCATTGGGGTGCCATGTGTGGGTGGGTGAAGTGTCATGAGCCAGCTGTGCTTGCGTGTGCTTCCTGCTGTGTGGTCTGTTGCAGGTTCTGTGTTCTCCTCTGAGTAGCTCGGCTGCCCTGGTCCTGGTGGTGGGTTGCGTGGGATATCCATGGGCTGTTGTAGGGCGTCGGTGTCGACGGTGTGGTGGTCCTCTCCGGCATCGCAGATGTGTTGTCTTCTGTGCTCTGCTGGAGGTGTTGTGTGCCCCTCTGCAACATGCAGGGGAGATGCATGTTGACATTGTGTTGCAATGTATGTTGGCGCATTGTTCTGGTTTACATGCAGACTGTCTGGCAATGTACATTGTGACTGTTTGGTAGGTGCTGGATTCTTCTGCGGGACAGTGTACATTTGGACTACATGACGGATGTGAGGTCGTACGCGTACATTTCAATTTCACACTTTCCAGCTCTGTCAGGTGTAGTAGGCATGTTTCTGGGCATGTGCGGAGCCAGTTGTGTCCTCTGTTCTGCAGTGTCAGCTATGCGCATTGTACCACATTATCGTCGATGTGGGTGTGCTGTTCTTGCTATGTGTGTGTGCTGCAGTGTGCCAAGAGGATCTGGGACATGATCCTGGATAATTGTGGGTGTGCAGTGTGCTACACCTCGTTGTGCATGTGTGCCATTGTGCCCATCTCCCCCCGTCCCCCCAGTCCCTGTTCGTTACACTCCCTGTTGATGTTGTGTCAGGTCCTCTCGAGCTGTGTCCGTACTCCCTACTCCTTGCACCGTCTACACACTGATGACTGTGGCCTGGGTTTCCTCCAGCTCTTCCTGTGGCGCAGGACTGCCACCTCCTGTCGCCGTTGCTGCCTTCCTGTTGGCAGTGGGTTTGTACCTGGTTTAGGTTGTCACGTCCTGCCGGCGCCTCTTGGCATCCTGGATTGGCCTCCTCGGCACTCCGACTGCATTCCAGGTGGTCTGCTTGTGGGTCAGTTGCTGGTAGTGTTCTGTCACCTCCGTGACGCTGGTCTTGTTTTCCTGTGGTGTGCACCCCGTCTTCCTCTCCCTTTTCTCTTTGGCCTTCCCAGACCCAGTTGTTCCTTGCTGGTGGTCTGTGGGGGTTGTGGGGTTCGCATTGACCTCTGCGCTGGGTCAGGGTGCATCCATGTTGCTGCGTGCTTTGACTTGTTTCTGGTGTGTTGTTTCTGTGGGTTTTATGGTGCATTTTCCCACCAGACGCGTGGGATTTGCAGGCCTGTGGAGGGGTTTTCGCTACTTTTTGTACCGCGATTGGCCTCATCGCATGATTTTTCGCGTTTCGCATTTTTGCGGCGTGGCGTTGATTTTCACGCTGACATTTGACGCGTTATCTGGTGTCTATCGCATTTTACCGCCTTGTTGTGAATGCCACGTTGATACAGGGTTATTTTCCCGCGATAGGCTGCGATGTTGAAAGTTGCGTTACGCTACTCTTGCGGTAGTTATCACACGTTCTTGTGAATGTTATGTTAAAAGCATTTCTAGAGCCCACGTACATCAAACGATTTCATGGCGCTGGGGGCGGAGAGGAGGGCAACAGGAAACTAGTTTAGGTCACCATACGCTTGAGTAAACAGCCGAGTCTTAAGCAATTTTCTGAACTGTGCATAGGAGGTCACCAACCTCATCTCCACGGGGAGGGAGTTCCTAAATTTTGGAGCCAAGACGGCGAATCTTGAGCCTCCATGCTTCTTGCGTTTGAAGGAGGGAGTCACTAACAGGTTCAGGTGGGAGGACCGCAGGTCTCGAGAGGGGATGTAGCGTTGGATCCTGGAAGAAATGAAAGTTGGGCTATTGCCATGAAGGGCTTTGAAGATAATGCATCCCAGCTTAAATGCACACCTTTTGGCCACCGGAAGCCAATGTAGATTTTTCAAAAGAGGTCTAATGTGCTGCCTCTTAGGTAAGTGGAAGATAAGTCTGGTGGCTTGATTTTGACACAACTGAAGACGTCTCAGTTGGTAGGCCGGGATGCCAACATACAATGAATTGGCATAGTCCAATCGGGAGATAACCAGGGCTAAAATAACCAGGGTCAGAGCTTCCCTGGACAAGAATCTGCTGATCTTCCTTATTCTCCGCAGTTTAAAAAAACAGGCGGAAACCACTGAGCCGATCTGAGCGTTCAATGACAAGTCGTTGGCGATCTTTATACCCAAACTTTTGGCAGAACTAACTGGCACCGGGGACTTGCCCAAAGAGGAAGGCCAAACGTTGGAATGCCACGGGTTGGCAGAGCCACCCGTAAGAATCAGCTCAGTTTTATCAGGATTCAACTTAAGTTGGTTGTTATTCATCCAATCACTTATAAAGATCATGGTGGCTTGAAAGTTGAATGCTGAGGATGTTGAAGAGTTGATATCGAACACCAATTGAAGATCATCAACATAGTTGAACGTTCTTATCTTTCTTTCTCTCAAAGAACAGATGAGGGGGAGAAGGTACAAATTAAAAAGGAGCGGCGAAAGAGAAGAGCCCTGGGGAACCCCACAAGTCAATTCCCTTTTGTTGGAGGAAAAGTTGGCAAGCCGCACCGCTTGCTGCCAGTTACTAAGAAAAGAAGAGAGCCACTTCAGCGCCAGACCCTGAATCCCTGCGTTTCCGACACGGTCGATCAGAATGTCATGATCGACCGTGTCAAATGCCGCTGACAGGTCCAGAAGGACCAGGGCCTGGGAAGCGCCATTTTCGGCTCCCTCTCTAAGTTCATCCAAGACAGTCAAAATGACAGATTCCGTAGAATGAGCAGGTCTAAACCCTGCCTGATGGGAGTCTAAGACTTGAGAATGTTCAACAAATGAACTGAATCAGTGTGCCTCATGCACCTCGAGAACTTTACCTAGATAGGGCAGCAGGGAAATGGGGCGATAATTAATAAGAACTGATGGATCCGCACCCGGTTTCTTCAAGATAGGAAGGATTTCCGCATTCTTAAATATATCTGGAACAATGCCAAGGTTAAGTGAATTGTTAAGGAATGAAAGGGGGGGATCAGGACAGATGGTAAAAGCTTCTCGAAGTACGTAAGGAGGACAACAGTCAATAGGAGAACCAGAGCCAACCTTTTTCAGTAGATCAAGGAAGGTCTCCTTAGAGATTGGGGGGATTAAATCCAACCGGGCTAAATTCTGACAGGTATTTGAGTCAGGTGTGAGAAGAGTAGAGGAGGGGATGCTGGCTTTGATGGCAGCAATTTTCTCGGTGAAATATGAGTTAAGAGAGTCACATAAGGACTGTGAGGGGGCTGGCTTCAGTATGACCCTATCTGGTTTAGAGAGCTCATTTACTATAGAGAAGATCTCTCTGGATTTATTAGTCGAGCTAAGAATTTTATTAGAGAAGTATTCTTCCTTAGTATGGATGATCTCTTTTTTATAATCTTTCAAGAGGGTTAAGTATGTGGCCTTCTTGTCAGTAAGATAGTGATGTCTCCAGCTACGTTCTGCCTGTCTTAAAGCAAGTTTCTTGTTTTTTAAGTTGTCAGAAAACCATTGTTGCGCATCATGGGGTCTCAAGATCTTAATTTTCTTGAGAGGAGTGACACAGTCACTTGCCCGCTCAAGCCACAACTTGATGCTCTCTGCCTTGGTCTGAAATGCCTCCTGTGCGGGGGGGCCGTGTCAGTTAGAAGTGAGCAAAAAAGATCCATATTCGCACGTCTCCAGTTTCTTGACATTAGATTCGCTTTAGGTTGGGGTTTGGAGGCAGGAGCACCAGAGAGGGTAAAAAGTTATAATATGATGGTCCGACCAAATACAGGGGGAAATCACAGGAATGGAGATCACCAGGTTAGCTGTCCATATTTGGTCTAGGATATGACCTTTTATATGTGTAGCAGCCCTCACATGCTGGATACAATTCAACCCTACTAAGAGGTCTGTCAATTCCACCGAGCTGGAGCTCTCCCTAGCATCGTTGGGCCAATAATTGAAATCACCAATTATCAAGATGCTAGCATGGTCGATAACAAGGTGGGATAACATTTCACCCAGAGCCTGAGGAAACATAGGCATGTGATGGGGGGGGGGGTCTATAAAAGAGAGCGCAAATAAAAGATGACAGAGGGGATTCAAATTTCAGGACTAAACTGTCAACTGAAGGTAGGCCAGTGACCCTCAGAGAGGTAAACTGATGATCATGACGGATAGTGGCTGCAACCCCACCACCAGCCTTCCCTGAGGGGCGATTGGCCTGCAGAATGTAATAATTATCCGGTAATTCTGCTAGTATATCAGGAGCAGATTCCTCTGTAAGCCACATTTCATTGAGAAGAAGAATGTCTGGCTTTTCGGAATCTAGAAGCTGAAATATTTCTAGTTGGTGTCTCACCATAGAGCAGGTGTTTAAATAGCAAACTTTAAGACCATCTGACTCCTGAGTCTTAGAGTTAACAGAGATCCGGGAGGATGTAAAGTAGGTCGAAGGGGCTTTTATATCAATTTGGGGGAAAGTATGTCTTTGAGCTAAAATGCCCGTTTTCTGTAAAAAATATTGCAGGTAATATCATTAATGCGGGGTTACCCTGAAACGATTTTAGTTCTCTGGCCGAATAACGGAAAAAATGGGCATAATGTACGGACCCCGGCCCCGTTTGGGTGCGGACGGGCGCAGACGGGCTTGCCTTAGGTGCGCCTTTGGCGCGCCAATGGTGCGCCCGCTGCGCGTCCGGAAAGGCATCTTGTTTATATTCTGTCTGAGCTCCCGCCACCAGCCCGACAGCCAGCCGGAAGTGGGGGTGGTCTCAATGTATGGGAGGTGTGGCCTACAGCGTTTCTCCGTGCAAGCGGCACAAGAAGCTGTGACGGACCGGAAGCGCTTGAAATAACAAGTAAGGCTGAGAAGAGTGCAAATAAGCAAGTAAAAAGTTTAAAAAATCAACACATCAATCACAATTTTAAAAGCAAGGCTTTCCCAATATACGTCCAAGTGTTGGATATTGGGTTACTGGCTGAGGGGGTTAAACCCAGCTCAAGTAGCAACCACAATCTCTGTCAGGGTGAAACACAAGCAAACCCCAAACTAACCTGTCCTTAACATTCTGGTAGCTTGGTACAAAAGCAGTCAGACTTAATTTAGAGGCAATGTGTAAATAATGTATGCAGCACTTCAAACAGTAATAAAGTGAAAACACAACACAAGAAAAATTGCACACCAAATTAAAAAAATGGAGTAAAATGTAATAAATAATTTGACATCAAAGCGACAAAAATCCAATCGGTGAACCGCATATATGCAATTTTAAAGATTTAAGTGAAGATACTGCCAAAAAACACAGAGCGCCAACTGTGTTATCTGGTTGTGCCAGAACAGGACAAAGTCACAAGCTCAGGCCAACCACGATGGAGCGTGAGCCGGATACAGGGCCAAGTTAACCTCACTGAAAGAGTTACCTTCAAAGACCTGTGCAAAAAGTTCTGTTTGCAGTGGAAGGGGCCACTAGGAGCAGGGAGAGTGTCATGGATGGTCAACGATGTAGTGCGGAGAGCAGGCTGGTCATTATTATTGATGGAGCTTCACGACAGTCACTGTGGCATAAAGAGTAAGGTTCATAGAGCTTCACAGTGGGGGGTGGTATGGGCAGCAACATCTTGGTGTGAACAGGCCCGTTTGCAGTCATGAAGAGACCAAACTTCAGGATTTCTGCTTTTCTTTGGAGAAGAGCTCAACTGATACCACACCAAAGAACCAAGACCTGAGGGGCACCCCTTGGGGGTCAGAAACTCACTTCAGCAGAGACCAGCAGGGCTCAGGCAGGCCAATTTAAAGGTCCAGGCAGCAGGAAAGCTGGGCAGTTGCAGGGAGCCTCTGGAGCTTGTTAAGTCCCTGTAGCCAAGAACAGGAGGTCAGTCGGCCGACCTATGGAGTCACTTCAGCCTGAGATAAATGGTGCAGGTTCAGTTTCCCTTCTCAGCAAGAAGGGGCTGGCAGCTGGGTAGCAGAGTAGCAGGGCAGCAGTTTGGCAGTACTTCTGGCAGCAGAACAGCACAGCAGTCCTTTTTCTGTAGTTGTTGGGAAACGAGGCATTTGTTGTGAGGCCTGCACAAATAATGGGTCTACATTTGTCCTTCACTGGGAACCGAACACCCCATTGTAGCGCTTGACTCTCAGACAAGGATTTATAAAGGGAACACCTGCCATAGTGACACTTAACTCTGACTGAGAGCATCTCATACTGACCATACAGTATATGCACTTGAATCACAGTGGCTGATAGTCTGGTTGTTCAACTAATGTCTAAGCATCACTTGGAATGACATGTACTTATCATATCTGGTAACATGAACAATGCAAGTCCCGGCTCGGATGCCTGGCAATATATTTCCAATTTATTTATTACTTCACATATCACATGTGATCTACAGTCCCCAAAAGGAAAAACATTACGTAAATGCACCTCCTGTGCAATTACACCTTTCCACCCCTAGCCGATGTATCTACTAAGGTCACCCATATTCAACCTCTCACACCTCAGTGCAGTCCTAAACATCAGCTCCCAGCTGAAGAACAAAAGTTCCAGCATTAGGCAGACTTAAAAACATGGCTGAACCCTTGAGGGGTTATTTCCTTTAAGTCACCATAGACTTAGTGTGGGGACTTTCCACATTTGTGCTGGGGGAGTCTGCGTTGCTCCTGCAGCTCCTCCTCCACCATTACAAACATATGGCGGTGACCTCATCTTCCTGGGGTCACCACACGCTGAAAACGAGCAGGTTTTCACTGCAGCATAACCATGCCCTGCAGGGCATTATGGGGCTCTCTCCTCCAGTGCATGAATATCTGAGCAGTGGCTCTCCCGTTGCTCCCGGGAGAGCTGAGCTGCCTGAGATGGTGGCCTCAAACTGCTTCTGCGTTTCTCTGGGGGCCTGGACCCTCCCAGGCACCTCACGTGCAGGTGAGTTGGAGAGCAGCTTGGGGAGCCCACCCCCAGCTGCTCTCGCCGGCTCCCCGCCTGGCCAGCACCCTCATGTGATGCTGCGGGAGCCGGCCCTTCATTCTGGTCTGCCCACTCCTGCAGGCAGACACAGACTCTGCAGACGGACGGGAGGGGCCTCGGGGGAGTGCGACAGCCCTCCCCTCTCCTTCCCCTTGCTGTGGGGGAGTGCAACAGCAATCCCCTCCTCTCTGCCAACACCGGGGCCCAGGAATGAGGTCCTGGGCCCCCACCCGCTTCCCAACTTCTTCGGCGGGGCCCAGAGATGGGGTCCCAGGCCCCTGAGACCTCTTCATGGGGGGGTCTGACAGCACTCCCCGACTGCTTCTTCAGAGAGGCCCGGAGATGGTGTCCCGGGCCCCTGAGACCTCTTCACGGGGGCCAAGGCGGCGCTCCCTGACTTCATTTTTCATCGAGTCCAGGGTGGGCTCCTGGGTCCCTGGCAGCCATTTCACGGGGGCACGACGGTGCTACCCGACTTTACTTTGCAGGGCCCAGGGTTGGGATCCTGGGCCCCGTAGGCACCTTCACGGGGGGCGCGGTGGCACTCCCTGACATCACCTTCTTCTGGGGGCAGCCCCCGGGACCTGACCAACCCCAAGGGCACATCGAAGACTGGCGGCGGAGCCCCATGCGCTTCGTCGTCAGTAACATGAAAGGTCAGAGGTCGCCTACCTTCTGACTAGCATACCTCGGTCCCATGGGTCCGATTTAGACAATCCTGGCCTCTTCTCACTCCTGGTGACCAGCCCTAGCCACCTGGAGCTCTTGTTGCCGCCCTCCTGGCCTCCAAGAGGGTGAACTCAGCAAGGAGCTTCTTCACTGGCTCACTGTGCCAGACTTTCACCTGGCTCTCCTTCTGGGTGTCTCTTCTCCTTGCGCAGTGGCCCAGGCTTCCTCTCACTGGCCCTGGACTCCCTCAAAGGTGCAGTCCAGAATCCTGGGGCAGTCAGGGGGTTCCTCCTTCCAACTGCCCATGGTGTCAGTCTACAGCACCAGTCTTCCTCAGCAAGACCACCCCCCAGAAAGAGCTCCTATTCCTGTGCAAAACCTTTTAAAAGAAATTGGAGGGGGCTAGCAGGAATGCACTTCTGCCCTATCCTGCAGTGACACATCACCTCTCTGCCCCTGATCCCTCCTTCCTGCACAGGCTTATGGGATACTTCAAGATGGCATCGTCCAGGGGCCTCATGCCATATGGTCTCTGAAAAGCCTTCTTTCCCCACTGGTTGCCTTCACGGCCCCGGCCTTGAGCAGGCCTGGTGCCTGGCACCAGGTGACAAATACAAAAAGAACAATTGATGGACAGGATGCAGAACAATATCATACATTCACCCCAGTACAGGGCCTAAATCCATCGTTTTTTTGCTCCCCATGCCATTCCAGTTTGAACCCAGCCATACACAAATCAGTCTTCACCCTGCGCCCAATGGGAACAGTCCAGCCCGAACTTCCAGGCCAGGGACTCCCTGCACCGGGTGGCAGCTGCTGATTGATGCCCTGCAGCTTCACCTCATCTCTCCCTCTTGGAGAGAAGACTTTCGCCCTTGGGAATGATTGAAGTGAAGGGCTAGGACTATGATGCTACAGTTTCGGGTGGAAGGTAATTAATCCAGCCTGGCAGGGTCACACCCGGCTGGGTTCTGGTTCTGAGCTGAGTCAGAGGAATATGACATTTCTGGATGACCCATAAGCAGTACAGATATGGCTTTTGACATTGCAGACTGATTCTTTTCACAGAACTTACAGTGTACTTTGGTGCGGGTCTGGAGTTTGCAGGCCCCAGGGAACCGACACTACCCCATGTGGTCTCTTTCTCCATAGGAGAATAATGGAGTATTCCTACAGTGAAACAGTAAAGCACACTGACTATCCCTTACATGTGTCTCCACACATTATAAGGTCTATTCCATGTCACCACCCAACTCTGCATAGTCCCTTCCACACCATTCTATCTGTACCCAGCTCCAGGACTGCGCATGACAGGAATCTCCCCCTCACAGCCCTTACAAGGGTGCACACATGTGTGCACACATGCCCACATGTAACCAGTCCGGTGCCCCTTACCCCAGCTGCAGCGCAGCTTCCTTATCTCACAATGGGGGACAAGGGTGAAACCCACATGCAGTCCATTTTATCATGAGTTCACCGTGGGTGAGTCCCAGCTTATGAGACTCTTCCACAGTAAAAGCTCAAAAATCAGGTTTTCAAAAAGCTAAAAATCCGGGCAGCTCAGATGGTCAGAACCACCTTCTCACAGTAGTATACACAGGTCCAGGTTTGTGCTGAAGTGTTGGGTCTGAAGGTCTAGTATTCATTATTGGTGCCAGCTTTGAAGTAGGAGAAGGTTTCTAGAGCCTTCCACCCCAAGAAGAGCTTGGGAATTGCCCTGCCTTGGTCCCAGTTTGTCTGGGGTTACAACATATAAGTGTCAAACCCTTTGTGATTGTGCTCAGGTAGAGCCCTTGTGATGTGGAAGTTTGGTAGTTGACAGCTCGCCCCCTTGTCAAGCTTGAGATGGCCCTACCTGTCAACACCTATTCTCTTTTGTCTCACTGTCTGGGAGCAATACCCAAAGACCAACTGCCAGCTAATCCTAGTATTGTGACCCAGGATACAGGCTGCAGACACCAAATGGTTGGGACAAGAGAGTGTCACCTTTCTAAAAGTGGCATGTTCAGAATTTTGACTTAAAATCCGACATTACCATTTATGAAAGTTTTAAATCAAAATTCTTTAAACACCAAACTCAACATTCCTATCTTCTCTCACTTGAAAGTTATCACATATTAATTGTAATAAGTTACCCTGCTGTTATCCTATGGAAGAGGTAGGCCTTGCACCAGGCTATGTAAAAGTTAAAAATAAATGTCCAACTTTTTGAATACACTACATCTTGCCCTATGGGCTGTGTAGGGGACACCCTAGAGGTGACTTATATGGTTTAAATGTAAGGTTTCTGCCTGGCAAACAGTTTGCCAGGTCAAAATGGCAGTTTGAACTGCACACACAGGCTGCAAAAGCAGTCCTGAGACATGTTTAAAATGCTATTCAAGTGGTGGCACAGTCAGTGCTGCAGGCCCACTAGTTGCATTTAATTTACAGGCCCTGGGTACATGTAGTACCACTTTACTAGGGACTTACAAGTAAATTTAAAGTTCCAATTGGATGTAAAACAATTTTACCATGTTTAGATGACAGAGCACAAGCACTTTAGCACTGGTTAACAGTAGTAAAGTGCACAGAGTATAAAAAGCCAACAAAAGTGGGTTCAGAAAACAGGAGGGAGGAGATAAATATTTTGGGGATGACCCTGCAGAAAGGGCCAAGTCCACCACTAAGCCTAGTATTTTGTAAAAAAAGGCTAACCTTCCAACACATAACCTATGCTAGACCTCACATACGTCTTTGCACTATGATGCAGGCAGCCTTAAGGAGCTGCTGCGCTGAGGACAGGAGCAGCAGTGTCATATCTTTGAAAATAGAGCTTTGCAATTCTCTATTATGATGCCCAAAATCTCGGCATCGTACTGGACAGCAAATTCTCCATGAAACGTCAGGTCAATGCCGTCACCTCAGCCTGCTTCCACACGATCCGCAAGTTCCACAAAATCTTCAGATGGCTCCCCGTCAGCACGATAAAAACTGTGACGCAGGCCCTCATCACCAGCTGGCTTGACTACGGCAATTCACTCTATGCCGGCACCTCTACCGAACTATTGCAAAGTTTCCAGACAATCCAGAAAGCATCAGCTAGACTGATCCTGAACCTACCCAAGAGGAAACACATCACCCAGTACCTGATAGACCTCCACTGGCTCCTCATCCAGAAGAGATGCCAGTTCAAGCTCCTGACCCACACTTACAAAGTCCTCAACAACCAAGGACCAGACTACATGAACCACCGCCTGATCTTCAACCAACCCTCCAGAAACCTCTGATCTGCACACCTCGCCCTTGCTCAGACACCACATATCTGTCACAGCCATTACGTAGGATGCGCCTTCTGCCACTTCGCCGCCAAAGCCTGGAACACTGTCCCCCTCCACGTCCGCACTTCTCCCTCGCTGAACCACTTTAGGAAGGGACTCAAGACCTTCCTTTTCAACTTCTACCTGCAGCACAGTGCCTGGATACCCCCCCCCCCCCGGGTGATTAGCCACGCTGTACAAATGATTGATTGATTGTTTGTTGCACTGCGTTGCGCTAGAAATTAGTAAATAAGCCCCAAAGTCTTCTATTTACTTTTCATCTACAAGCACATATAAATATTTGGAGACTTAATTTAGTGGGTCACTTTCAAAGAGTTCCATTTCAGACAGCAGTGTAGTAGGCACCTCTGGTCCTAATGTAATCCTTGTCCTAAAGAAAAATAAATAAATACATATCTAAATAAATATAAATGCTGGAAGCAAAAATAATGCCACCTTGTCCTTTGGTTGAAAGACAGGAATATTTGGGTACAGTGGGCCCTCAGAGTCCTGGACCTTCGTTCCTCTGCACTATAACACTAGTAATATTTATCCTTCCATCCCCCACCATTACCTCAACTTTTAAACATGAAAAGCCATAGAATGTTTTCTCATTTTGAAATAGCCCTTTGTTATCTTTGCTAGCTGTACTGCCTTTAGTGTTATGACTAGCATAATTTTATTACTTCTACTTGTACTTCTGCTTCTACTACTTTCTCCAATACTGATAGTACTGCTGTCTATATTGTACAGGCTGTTAGCTGTACTACTACGGGTAGTGCATTTAGTCATACAAGATAAAACAATACCACTAATACTACAAATTCTACATGTATTGCTATGACTATGTGTGATATTATTACTACTAGAAGAACGATTAGTTCTGATACTACTATATAAAGCAGTGAACCAAGTACTTTTGTTAGACCTAGCATATAATAAAAACTGCTATGTCTACTTCTGCTTCTGTTTCTGCTACTGGGTGACTAGGATTGATCCTCCTGTAACTAATGCTGTAACTACTTAAAACATTGCTATTGCCACAAGTAGTAATCTCAATACTACATGGACTGATCCCCTTTTGCAGGCTAATAATAGTGCTGCATGTAGTTCAACAACTACCCATGTTACTAATATACCACTACTACTGATCACGCTCTTACTTTCAGTACACTTATTAGTGCTACAACTAGTGATACAAATCCCAACACTATTACTGCTGTTACCATTACTACTTGTCCACGGCTCCTTTCAGTTCTACATCTACCTCTAGTGGACCTCTTCTACAACCACTGATGCTACTGGTTCCCCCTCTATACTGGCCCCACTGCTACTTCTACCATTAATAACAGTACTAATCCCAGAAAATCTACCATAACTTTTAAAAAAGAGACTACCTCAAATTATCTCACCAGACATCAGCTTACCTTATTTGATGTAGTCTATAACAATTAAAAGCATCTTAATAACATGTTAACTCTTTGAAAGTTAGAGTTGTCATATTATTGAGCCCAAGAAGAGTAGCACAATGCAGAACTGTAACCTGGCCCACATGTAACTCCTTTCTACAAATTCAAGAGACCACATTCTTACTTAAATTCCAGCAGCAATATTGGGAGTAGGAGGCTATTTAATTTTTGGTCATCCAGTGTATCATGCCTGTTTTCATTTGCTTGTTCTGAGACTAGCATCTGGCAGGTTCCGGTTAGTCAACACGGACGTTTGTATGGCTGTGATAAAATGTGGATTATTAGTTGTAGTGGATGGTAGTCCTCTGCAAGTATTAATGACACTATTCCTAATATCAGTCCAAATAGGTCCAAATAATTTAAACAAGCTCAACCCGTCGTAGCTATAGCACACAGCAGACAGGCTTAAATTAGAACAAACATGAAAGGCATTTATCAGTACCTAAACAGTTGATACGTACAAAACACAACACAACAAAAATTCCACTATGCCTTACAAAGAAAGAATTTATTTTAAAGAGCAAATAGACACCAAAACCACAAATATCTGATGTAGAGAACCAGAGTTATGATTTTTCAAAGTCTTAGATCTAGCTAGTACCAAAAAGCACAAAGCAACAACCACAGGTATCTGGTAGTGCTAGACCGGGTCAAAATCAAAAGTTAAGGCCAACCACGATGGAGCGAGGGTCGGATACAGGGAGCAGGTTCAGTCCGGTACAAATTTTACCTCGACTTTATTGGTTTTGAAGGAAAAGTTCTCATTGACGAGGCCATTTGCGAGTCGGAGTGGCAGCTGCATCTGAAGAGGAGCTCAGCGACTCTGGCCAGCTGAAGCGCAGTATCTCAGTGCGATGCTCTTAGCATGAAGGCAGGAAAACTCTGAGCGGCGAAGTCCGAAGAACTGGCCCAGGATGGTGTTGGCAGCAATGAGGTGCTTGTAGACATTGGTCCGGTGAAGCCCTCTAAGTTTGGACTTAGAAGGTTTTTGGGGAAGTCAGGATCTTTGCAGCCTGGCAAACTAGAAAGTTGAGTTTGAAGTCAGAGGAAGTGCCTTGGTGGTGGTAGCGTGGTAGCCTCTGGTTCTTTTTGGGAAAAACTCTGATAAAGTTTGTAAGTTTCCAGTCTTACAATTTTGAAGAGGGAAGAGTGTACTCTAGCACCAGCCAAGAGTCCAGGTTACTTTGAGCACCACTAGAGGGTTAGGACTCAATCTCCCAGAAATCACCAGAAGGGTTGAGGGAAAATCCAGTTAGAACAAGTCAGCTGCGCATAGCAGAGTCTTCAGATTCTAGCAGCTTTTGTGTTCTTGGAGCTTAACAGGAGTTTTTTCAACTAATACTTGGAGTACACTCTTAAGTCCTAGGTACAAGTGGGGAGCAGGTCCGGCCTTTGGGGTTTCTTTCCACAGGTTCAATGGCAGGTGCAGTCCTTCCTGCATCTTCCACAGGTCCAGAGGTGTTTTGAAGAAGGTATGCAAGGGTGGCAATCTATGCCTGGCACTAGCTTGTGGGCGGGGGAAACTCCCTGACTAATAGGTTGCATCTTTCTTCCTTTGCTCAGAGCTCTGGAAACACCCATGAAGTGTGCGTATGGTAATGAGAGACTTCCCCTGCAAACCAGTTCTGGAACAGGTTTCTTTCCCACTGACATTGCTGCCACTCTGGCTACTTGTACAATGGCAGGGCCAGGCATTGGTGTGAATTACATCTTCCTGAGAGAGGGGATGCCCCTTTGAAGCCTGTGCAGTTGTTGAGCACATCCCCCTGGCCATCTTGTTAGGAGGAGGTCACACCTTCTCCCAGCCAAGGCTGTTTTCTTCCCTGTCCTGGGAGCTATTCAAAACTCCCAGTGGGCTGCCAGGTGACAGTTGGGGACTAACTCTAAAAAAAATGCTAAAGTCTTTAGGCAGGAAAATGCCAACTTTATGAAAGTGGCATTTATAAAATGGTGATTTAAATTCTGACTTTGCCATCCAATTAGAATCTAAATTCCAATTAATTTGAGCCATAAACCATGGTTCTAGTTGTTGTAAGGTATAACTCAGTGCTTCTCTATGGGAGAGCCAGCCTTGCCACAGTGAAAAACAACTTTGGAGATTTTTCACTGCCATGACATGTAAAACTTACTAACATATGGGAGTCTAACCCTAATAATCTCAAGAACCCCAATATTGAACAAACCCTCAAATTTACCTTAGTCTGTTCAGCTCCACCAGACTTCTCAATAATGTAGCTGCAAGAGACTACCCTCTCCATTAATACACAAACTAAACAGAGTAAAATCATTATTAGTAAATGGGATCACTCAATAACTGAGTTCTAGATCAAAACTATTTAAAAAAATGTAATACAGAATCATCAAATTGAGCACTACAAAGCAATTTGCATATTCTGCCATGAAAGCTCAGACACAGAATACAGAATCAAGAATCATATCATAAACCATAGTCAATCTAAATTTTAAGTGCCAAACTCATAAAGAGTACTGATATCATCCTAAATAAGAAAAATCTTAAAATAATTGGTCAGAGTTTCAGGAGAAAAATAGGAATTTTCCCCAATCCTTCAAAACCATGGGTTTTTAATCAGAATTTATGATTATTAAATAATAAAACTGCAAACACAAAATGGCATAATTATGGTTAGGTCTCTTTGGCAAATCAAAAACTTTTTTGTAAGTTTGTAAGGCTCTAAACACAAACCTATTCCTTAAGTTAACAAAAATCTTCCACTTGCTTCCTCAGCAACTGCACTCTGGAGATGTAAAACTCAATATGAAACATTTTCCTAACAACAGCTCATATAATTAGGCTCTTCTACAAGCCTACATCTGAACTAACAACAGAAATCCTTCAGAAGGATATATGAGGTACAACTATGAAAAGTATAATTCAAAATATCACTTTCTTAAAACCTTTACTGCGACAAGCTGGTTTTTAAAAGTATTTGCCTGCAATGGAATTTTTACAGTTTACCCTCGGTCGAAATATGTATTGGAATTCTGAATTTTATTAAGGATGCCATGACAATAAGAAACCCTTATGAACAGCTACATTTTTAAAACAGATCCTTTTAGTTTTACGCGTCTGACTCTATAGCTCTGTTAATGTTAATGTTAATGTTAATTGGAGCTTCTAAAGCGCATATCACCAACTGGTCTCTAAGCGCTGTGAGAGAAGGCACCATAGCGGCTCTACTGAGTAGTGCGCCCTAGCTTAGGCCAAGATTGTGCCCCAGGCTTCTATGAAGAGGATGGTTTTTAATTTTTTTCCTAAAAGGAGAAGTGCTGGTTCTTTGCGGAGGCCTTCTGGCAACTTATTCCAGAGCTGGGGAATCAATGTAGAGAAAGCTCTGCCCCCCTTGGAGGAGCTCAGGAAGCGAGCACATGATAATAACGCAGCATCTGAAGACCAAAGGGAGCGCCCTGGTACATAAGTTACCAAGCGTTCTTTAATATATGCTGGGGCCTGTCCATAGATTGCTTTATGGGCTATACATAGCCCCTTGAATCTGGTTCTCTGCTTCACTGGAAGCCAGTGTAGCTGCTGTAGTAGCACGGTAGCGTGGGCCCTCCTAGGAAGCCTGAAAATCAGTCTGGCAGCGTCGTTCATGACTACCTGGAGTTTTGTTAGCTCCTTCTCTGGAAGGCCAACATACAGTGAATTCCCGTAATCTAAACGAGAAATAATCAGTGCAGTCACTGCCATGCGAAGTGCGGTAAACGACAGAAGGGGGGCAAGTTTGCGTAACAGTCTTAGCAGCCCCACACATGTTCCCACCACAGCAGAAACTTGGTGGGACATGGAGAGTTTGGCATCCAATTTTATCCCCAGACTCTTTACAACTGGGGCTGGCTTTGGAGTAGGGCCCAGCTCTTGAGGCCAGAATTGGTCACTCCAGGGGTTAGTATCTGTGGTGACAGCCAAAACCTCAGTTTTATCGGGGTTTATTTTGAGGGAATTGGCTGTTATCCAGTTTATTGTAAACTTCAAAATGTTCTGTATTCGAACATGGGCCGAGGGGGAGTTAGCAATCTGGATGATAATTTGGGTGTCATCTGCGTAGTTAAAGACTTGGCACTCCATACCAGATAGAGCTGCCACTAGGGGGTAGAGGTAGGCATTAAAGAGGAGGGGAGACAGTGCCGATCCCTGAGGGACGCCGCACGTCAACCCACCAGAATCAGAAACCTGGTCAGCAAATTGGATCCTTTGCGATCGGTCTGATAAATAGGAAGTGAGCCATTGGAGTGCTACCCCCTGAACTCCTAGTTCCCCCATCCGCGACAAGAGTAGGCCATGGTTGACCGTATCAAATGCCGCGGACAGGTCTAGCAGAACTAAGGCACATGGTTTTTTAGTATCTGCCATCAGCCTAAGTTCATCCAGGACTGCCAACATCACTAGCTCTGTACTGTGGTGAGCCCTAAAACCAGCCTGTTTTGTGTGAAGTAGCTGATTGCTCTTGAGGTGGTGAGTGAGGGTTTTCAGCACATGTTGCTCCAGCACCTTTGCCAAGAAAGGGAGCTGAGAGATAGGCCTAAAGTTTTTAAGATTTGCTGCATCAGCCCCAGGTTTTTTCAATAGAGGTCTAACTCTAGCCTCTTTAAAACTGGTTGGGACAAGGCCGGTTTTAAGAGATCGATTTAATAAATTGAGGACCTCATTTTCCACTGCGGGAAGTGCCAAGCGAAACACCATAGGTGGACAAGGGTCCGCAGGTGAACCTGATTTGGTCCGTGCCATGAGGAGGCACAGAGAGTCGTAATCTAACTCAGGGAAGGTTAAAAGAGGTATAACATAAGCAGGAAGCGTAGGAGCTGCCTCTGTTTCTTAAAATTTTAAGGAGATGGATTTTTTAATTATTTTGAGATTTTAATGGATTTATTTTATGTTTGCATGTATTTTATAAATGTATACTTTTATGACATTTTTAAGTGTTCATTCAGATTTTGAACTGAACTGAACATTCACAATACATGCTTTCTAACATTGCTGACTTTGATGTCATTGCTCCCTGTGTTCCACAGAAACTGTAGGGAGAGAAGACTTTCAGCAAGTAACTGATTCGGAGGGGGCTAGAGCAGGAGCAAGATGAGCAAAACACCACAAGCTGCCTTCAGTTTAAAAATTATGGCGTCTCACACAAAATTTGGCACACCTATAGTACATTATTAGTCACACTTCTATGTGAGATCATTATATCATTTTGAGATCATAATCATGAATTTATCAGCTGTGGTCATATGCATTATTAAAATTACTAATTCTCACAAATAATTTATCACCTAAACTTGCACATCAGAAAAAACTTTGAAAAACACATGTCCTACTTTTAAATACCATGTAACCTGCCCTATGGTCATTTAGGGTGTACCTAAGTATTAAAAAGAAAGGTTTAGGCCTGGAAAAGGATTTATATTGCCAGGTCGAATATGCACTTTTGAAACGGTACACTTAGACTGCAGGGGAGGCCTGAAGAAATGCGTTGTCTTGTTACTGTACTGGTGGCACATAGCTAATGCAGTCCACTAGTAGCATTCAACTCACACCCTGGGTGCACAGTGTACCTTATACTAAGAACTTATAGAAAAGTAAAAAATGCCAGCCAGGAACTAACCACTTTGACAAGTTTTTAGGGGTCAGAGCACATATACTTGGTGCTAGACACTAGTGCCCCAGTGTTCGGAGTCCATGCACTAGCAATGAAATCATGCAAAAAGGGGGAGATGACCACGCAAAATGTGCATTTTCTTACAAAGGCCTTCTGATCCAGAGCGAGCTGCTGCATCGCCTGGAGGTTCCTCACAGCATCTTCTGTTGCAGCACCTGAAAATCTAATCATTAAGAAACAAATCACCAACAGAATTATGTGCCTTAAAGTGGCAACATTTGTGCGTGCAGCGCATTTATTGGGTAACTTACCATACTCCATTTGTTTGAAGAGGTTTTTGTTTCCTCGAAAAATAAGAAAAGATAAATTAAGTCGAGGGTGAAGCGTAAATATTAATGATTAGCCATAGACTAAGGGGCATATTTACGTTCCCTGGCGCATCCCTGCATATCAGCAGGGATGCGCCAGGGAAAATGCGTCACGCAAGTTTACCCTTGCGCCACGTCCGATGCGCCGCATTTACAATGCGGCGCATCGTGGCGCAAGGATAAGCAGATGCGCGACGCAACTCCAGCACTGTTCCAACCTTCCCTATCCCTAACATGGTGCGTCAATCCTTACGCCTGCTTGAAGCAGGCGTAAGGATTTGACGCACCAGCGTCGAGAAAGTGACTGCGTGAAATCTTGTAGATTTCACTACGTCACTTTTCCGAGGCGTTCCTGCGCCGGAACGCCCCCTGCGCCGATGCGCCCACATGAAACCTGACGCAGGTTTCATGTGGCGCAGGGGTTACTACGTGACGCATCTCCCTAGATGCGTCACGTTGTAAATATAGCGCAATGCGGCGCATGGTTTGCATCGCCGCTGCGTCACATGCGTGACGCAACGGCGGCGCAAAAGTGGCGCAAGGGGCTTGTAAATATGCCCCTAAGTGCAAGACAATTATTTGAATCAGCGAAGAAAGACCCTGCAAATTAATTTGTAAACGTTTTGCAGATTGCAGGAGTTCAAAGAACGGAGATAATTCCTATTAATAAACTCTTTAGGAAAATATTCCAGTGATTGGAAATACAGGTATTAGGAAAATAGGATTGTATGAAGAAACAAAAAATCGCTATGTGGTTACTTTCTTTCATTTTTTCTAATTACTTATCTGGATTACCTTTTCTCAGAAAAGCAGAGACCAGACGACCCAAAGTTCAGCATTACAACTTAGTGAATGTGGGAAAGAGGGAATGTTAAGGTAGGCTAGAATCTTACTTAGAAATGTAATGTTGTGTTGTAGTCACATTTCACTCATTAGTTTGTTTCCTTTTAGGAATACACAGCATTCACCTTCACTAGAAGATGGACATATTGCATTGGGGTCAAGATTAGTAGTGGTTGGTGAACATACACTGACGTTTCGCACCCACATGATTGCACACCCTAACAGGTTAGTATTCAATCGCTATAGACCTTGGCAATGAACTTGCCTTTACATAAAATGAAGCCAGCAAGTTTGAACTTGATGAGTTGACTCAATGTCATGTTTGTCACTTCTGTATATCTTAGTTACAACTTAGGGGCATATTCTCAAGCCCCCATCGCCACCACAACGTCACTTTCAGTGATGTTGTTGTGGCGATAGGGGCTTCGCCCTATTCACAGGGCAGTGTTAAGCCACGTTAAGTGGCCTAACGCTGCCTTGTGAATAGGGCCCCCTTCACGCTGTTTTTAGCGTGAAGGGGGCGTGCAGTAGGTGTTGCGGAACACCCATTGAGTTTGACGCTACCTCCTATTCACAAGGGCAGCGTAAATAGGAGGTAGCGCCAAACCTAAGACCAGGAAAAATCTGCTCTTAAGGTGGCAAAATGAGGAGAAATACTTTATTTCTGCTCGTTTCTGCTTTTTCCATGTGTGCTGCCTTGTGCAGCACACATGGAAAAAGCAAATTGCCATGGTTTGTTCATGTACAGGAAGGTGTCCCTTCCTGTACATAAACAAACCTCCCTGCTTGCAGACACCCTTGCACTATGGTGCAAGGGTGCCTGAGTTGGCGCTAAGTTGTGAAACTTAGCGCCATCGCAGGGGGAAAAGCGAGGCTGCACCATATCCTTGAGAATAGGGTGCAGCCTCGCGTTTTCGAAGTGGCGGAGAGAGGCGTTAAGCCAAGAAGGCTAACGCCTCTCTCCGCCACTTCCTTGAGAATATGGCCCTTCGTTTTTTCACCCCAGGGGCCACATCATGGAAAGCTGCGATGGCTCAGCACAGAGAGGAGCTCCTGTTTTTTTAATTTGGGGTGTCTAAAGTTAATTTATATAACTCAGAATTTCTTCAAATTAATGCAAGAAATGCTGACAGCACAAGTCAGAATTATTGAGCAGGGTTTAGACTTGTGTTGTCTAATTTTCATGCATTAATTAGGAGACATTCTTATATGAATTAACCTTAGGCACCTCAAATGCAGAGAAAGAGGTTCCTCTGCATTAAGCCAGCGCAGCCCTTCATGATATGGCCCCAGGGAGTGTATCGTGGACCGCTGTGTTGGTACAGAACAAAGCGCTTGTTTTTATGTGTTTGCAGTGTCTAAAGTGAATCTATTTATCCCTATATTTCTCCATGTTAGAGCTTTATTTTTATACACTACAACTGGGAAACAGTGAGCAGGGTTTGTCTTTTTCCCTTACTGACCTGTGCTGTCTAAAATAATGCACTAAGTCAGGCAAATAAAAGGTTAAATGAATGCACTTTCACAGTGTAAGCACATAAGAAACAGGCTCTCGGTTCTGCGCTGAGCAAGCACTTAATGACACGGGTCCCTGAGAATACAGAATTTTCTAGAGGAATGTAGTTTGCTGTACCTTGCATTGTTATTGTTGAGTAACTCATGAGGAAATGCTAAGCAAGGTATGCTCCCACATACAAAATGCTCATGAGTTACTGACACAACATTGTTTCACCGCATTATAATGGCATAAATAAATGACAAGGAGAACAATTTGTAGATAATTTACCTGGTTAGGTAATGCCTAGCAAAGTCCCTACATGGAATAAATGCCAGAATTGAAAAAATGAGAGGAAACCCGATCTCTGACAAATGAATACATAATAAATTCTTGATTTTTGATTAAAGTGAGAAGAAATCAAGTGGGGAAAACAAGCTAATCTGAGTCTGTGTGCAAAGAAAATAAAACAATGTACGACAGTTAAAAAACGAACCTGGTTAAATGTTGCAAAACTTCTAAATTTTGAAGTAGTAATGCTGCGGATGGACCACCGCCACCGCGAGTCTGGTGGTCGTACGACTGCCAGACTCATAATCAGGCCCGTAGTTCACTGATAAAACATACATTAAACACATTTGTTTTTTTTCTCTCCTTTGAATTACATTTATTTTTTGTCCTCATATCACCATAACGTCTGCAAATCTTGGACCATCTTAACAATCTCTAGCCGCCTCGTGGCCCGTTGCATTTGCTCGCTTCGAACTCCATCGCTCTGATCACACCACATGGGCCAACCCCAAATACGGTGACCTGGTGTAATCATAGGACAGTGCTGTTATATTCGTGAATCGCCCCACAGTGCCACTCGGTACCTTGCCACCTATGAAATCCACCTGATGAAATCAGCCCATACCTCAGCCGATCTTCCTGATTTAGATTCCACCTCCATACAACTTGTCCAAGTAGCTGCTTAAGCCACTCCACAGCGTGGGGGGGATGGGTCAGTCCACCGTTTACATATCTCCCGCCTGGCTAAGAGCAGCAGAGAGAAAACCACGCCACTTTGCTTGCTGCTCAAAGTACTACGTGTAGTTTTGTCAACCCCCAAAAAGACTAAGACAGAATTCAGAACTACAGATATCCCCACAATGCCCCTTATAGTGGTTTCCACTACGTTCCATTATTCTTTGATCTCAGGACATGTAAAGAATATATTTTCATAGTTGGCTTTTAGGCAGTTGCATCTTCTACACCTGGGGATAGACTGCGGCACAAACTTAGCCATTTTTTGAGGAGTCCAATACAGCCTATTAATGGCAAAAAATGTTGTTGTTTTAGGTTTGCAGGGGTGACAACCGAATATAACAGATTCAAAGAGTCTATCCATATTGGTTGTATGTTCTCTCGCTGGAGTACGTCTGTCCAGACTACATAGGGTGCCACCAATTTCTTATCCTCTGCCTCCAAGAATTGCCAACAAGGGTTCTTTGGTCCTTCATCCTGGAGAGAGGCCTCAAAATCCCACACCCTTCCGATCTCCAGGGTGGATGCCGAAAACCAATAAGCTGGATGTATTTAAACCTAGATAACCTGTCACCAGTTTTTGCTCTCAACACCTCTCAGGGAAAAAAACCCTCCACCGGCATCAGATCCCCCCACGTAGATACTCCTGCCTTAGAGGAAGACTCAGCCTATCCTTCATACGCTCTGGTGTACCTGGGGAGTCCAAGATTGGTGCAAATTCTGAGTAATACCTAATGTTAAGCATCTTTCTTACCCCATACCAGAGTTTTAATACTGTCTTTAAAACCTTCAACCCTACTTTTAAAAAAAACTTTGGGGCTCCGAACTTGTATAGAAAAGCTGTTGGTCCAAACTCCTTAATCATCTCCACCAAGAGTGTTCCCCAGGTTGTGGAGTCAGGCTTCCCCAAAAGCATTCGGAGATTTCTAAATTAAAATGCCATGCAATATAAATTTAGATCGGGAAGGGCCAACCCGACCTTCTTCAAACGACGCCTAAGCTTTTTCCATGCAAGTCTTACTCTACAGGAGGCCCAGATAAAGCTGGTTATTTTCCCCTGAATCTTATTGATAACTACCTTGGGAAACTTGAGTAGGATGCAGTTAAATAAATACGTCAACTTGGGAAGGATCGACATCTTAACAAGGTTCACTCTCCCAGAGGCAAATTCTTCCATCTAGATAATAACCTATCCACTTCTTTGGCCACCCTCTTCAGATTACACAGTGGGATCTCATAGATCTGGTTAACTATGACGATCCCTAGATACTTTATCTCTGCACACACTCTCCCCCACCAATCATCCATGTTCCAACACATTACCTCTGTCTTAGAGATATTCACTAAATATCCAGATATAGCCCCATATTCTTTTGTCAACTGCTCCACCCTAGGTATTGTTCGGGCGGGTCAGACGTGTATATTAGCAGATCGTCAGCGTATAACACTATCTTACTGCTAAGAGGGAGTGTATCAAGGGGAACAATCTGGTTGTCTTTTCGTAATAGGTGTGGTAATGGTTCGATGTAAAAGTCGAACAGGAGGGGCGACAGAGGACACCCCTGCCTCGTACCTCTTTGGATTTTATAGCTCCTCGTCAAGGAGCAGTTAAAGAGAATTTTGGCCGAGGGGTTTTCATAGAGCTTTCAGAGTGTCGAGATTAAGCCAGCGCTAAGTCCCATTGAATCTGATATCGCACACAGGAATGCCCAACACACCCGATCCAATGCCTTGGCAGCGCCAATTGTGACCACTGCCAGAGGGATCGAGAGTGTGGTGGCAAGGTCAATAGTGCCTATTAGCGACAGCGTAAGTTCTTAGATTTGCCTCTTTGGGACAAATCCTTTCTGATCCGTATGTATCAGCTGAGGAGCTAACTTTGCCAATCTCCCTGCCAAAATACCTGTGAAGATTTTATAATCGACATTTAGCAAGGAGATTGGCCGATATGAGTCAGCCTTCCTCGGATCCTTTGCGGTTTTAAGATCAGAACGATTGTGGCCTCCTTCCACAAAGTTGGTATCTGTCCTTCCCCCTCATAAATTGAGTTAAATAATATCTTCATTTCTGGGATAATTTAATCCGTAATTGATTTATAGAACTCAACATGTATTGTGTCCGGTCCTGCTGCCTTCCCGTTCTTTATACGCAGGAGCTGCTCTCTGATTTCTCCCTCAGTGATTGGAGCATCCATACAATCCCTACCCTCCATTGTGATCCCCGGGAGGCCTACGCTGATTAACCATTCCTTTAATCTCCCCTCATCTGAGAGGACCTCTTCCGTATATGATTCAGAGAATAGGGAGACCAGCAGGGCCTGCATTTCCTCCTCCTTATTCGAGATATCGCCCAGAGGGCTAATGATCAGCTCCCTCATACAGTTCCAGGACCTCTCAACCCTCGACTTCCAAGCTAACAATGCTCCTGCTTCTTCCCCATACTCAAATTGTCGCATACACCCCGTTGACCAACAATCTCAACACTTCGCCTCGAGTTTAATCTTATAGTTCAATCTAGCCTCCTCCAACTGGTTCAATATTCTCTTTTTGTCCCAATTGCTCCTTACATTTTTCTGCAACTTAGCCTCTAACATCCCAACTCTTTCCTCCAGTCCTCTCAGCTCTGCTTTGTCGGCCTTGTTCTTAAAGGACACCTGACTTTGGAGAACCCCATGAATGTATGTCTTAAAGGTGTCCGAGATTCCTTCTATAGAGGCTGAATGGGCATTATCCAGAAAAAATTCCATACTCATTCTTTTTAGAAAGATAACAACATCAGAGTCTAGAAGGATAGACCTTTTTAATGTCCATCTCATATTATGGCTTGCATCAACACCCATTAATGAGACACAAACTGCAGCATGGTCTGAGATATGCCCAGGAAATAGTGTAACCTAATTTATTTTCCCAGCCAAAGCTCTATCCACTAGTATATAATCTAACCTCAAGAAATGACTGTATTTTTTGCTGTGGAAGGTGTAACCACACTTTTGCCCCTTTAGATACCTCCATGTATCTACTAAGCCAATATTGTGCAACATATGCTTGAGAGCTTGCCTTGTCCTCGAGGCTTGAGCTTGAGCTCCACTCCTACTGGTGGACCTCTCCAAAATTGGGTCCAAAAGGGTATTAAAGTCGCCCCCAATAAATATAGTTATACTAAGTTCCACTCCAAATTCACTGTGTGCTGGGGGTCGTCTACTTTTGGACCGTAAAAGCCGGCACAAACAACTTCCATGCCAGAGCTTTTAATAGCTGCTAGGACCCACCTATCTGAATTATCAGTTTTTGAGGAAACTAGGTCAATCCCCACTCCCCTCTTAATCAGGATTGCGACTCCCTTACAGTATTCTACTTGATCCAAGGCTACGTAACTTTCAACCCATCTAAATTTAGTGTAAAGGCCTCTACTTTCACTCACCGTTAGTTGCGTTTCTTGTAGTAAAACGACGTGGGCTTTACTGTCTTCCAGGTATCTCATCATCAATCTCTGCCTACTTTTAGATCTAAGACCATTTACATTCCATGTTAGGATGTTTAGTTCTCTATCCCCCTGCCATCATTCACAAATTCAAAGATCTTCGTATCATCTACTAACCTAAATTGACCAGTTGCGATAATGTGCCTAGGTGATATTGAGGACCTATATTTTTTAGTTTATTCCCACTGCTCCCCACCCAGTGCCCTAAACCCCCCCAACCCCTTCCCTCTTCACCCCCTCTCCCTACCAGGTGAAGGAGAAGTACTTTCAATATACTTAGGTCAATCCCCACTCCCCTCTTAATCAGGATCGCAACTCCCTTACAGTATTCTACTTGATCCAAGGCTACGTAAGTTTCAACCCATCTGAATTTAGTGTGAAGGCCTCTACTTTCACTCGTCATTAGTTGCGTTTCTTGTAGTAAAACTACGTGGGCTTTACTGTCTTCAAGGTATCTCATCATCAATCTCTGCCTACTTTTAGATCTAAGACCATTTACATTCCATGTTAGGATGTGTAGTTCTCTATCCCCCCGCCATCATTCACAAATTCAAAGATCTTCGTATCATCTACTAACCTAAATTGACCAGTTGCGATAATGTGCCTTGGTGATATTGAGGACCTATACTTTTTAGTTTATTCCCACTGCTCCCCACTCAGTGCCCTAACCCCCCCCCAACCCCTTACCTCTTCACCCCCTCTCCCTACCGGGTGAAGGAGAAGTACTTTCAATATACTTAATGCAGTGAACCCCACCCTCCGTCCACACCCCATCGTCCATGCTGTGCTTGCTATTCCCTTGCCATTTCATTAAGGGGGATCTCCTCATGGTCTCGATGAAAGAGCCCGCTTCCTCCATTGTCTGATAGTTGTGCATTTGGTCGTTCCACATAACACGGAGCATCGCAGGAAATTTCAATTGGGCCTTATCCCCAAGCCTATTCAACTCCTCCATTCTTTTGCCCAACTCCCACTGCTTCTGGTCTGTTGCGTGGCAAACATCCAACCTAATGAAAAAGGAGTTGGTTTCAGCTGTATACGGACGATTCCTTGGGGCTGCAGTTAATATGATCTCCTTAACAGAATATGAAAGGAAATTCACAAGAACCTTTCTCGGCTTCTGTCTTTGAATGTTTCTTTTAAAGGGATCCCGATGGACACGTTTTATCTCTTGGTCCAAGTTGATGTCTGTCCTCTCTTTCAGAGCAGAGTCCCTAAACAACTTGATTATGAATGCCTTGATGTCAGTCCCCTCTTCGGCTTCCGGGATGTTCAAAAACCTCAAGTTGTTCCTTACTGAATGGTTCTCGATCCTTTCCAAGTCCTCCCTGAGTCCTAGGTTCTCTTTGGAGAGTGCACCCAGCCCAGCAGCATTTTCGGCGATGACTTTCCTCATCAAGCCTACCTCTTCCTCTAATGCGCCGGTCCGAATAGCTGCTTCTTCCAATTTTTGCGCTAGTGCAGCACATGAAGCTTGTATGTCAGCTTGATTAGCCTCCGATATCCTGAACCTGTTTTTTATTTCCTCTTTCAGATGTAACAGGATAGAGGCCAGGGGGACTTCCGATTGTCCGTCGTTCAGACCCCTTATCTCAGCTACTTGTTGAGGATCTTGATGGTGTTTCCCCACAGAGATTGCCTCATCGCCTACTGCCAGCACACTGAAGCTATTTTATGTGGATATCTCAAAGGCACTGCGGACATCGGCTCCAGGCCCCCTGCCTGCTTCTATGCTCCTGCTGTCCCTGAACGGGACGTCTTTGTCAGCTACTGACATGGGATTTACTTTTTCCATCCCTGGCCCCCTCTGGGATGCACTATCTTCTTTCCCACCCTCCTCCTCCTGTATTGCTGGCTGAGTCAAAACTTTGTAAAACGTTTTGAGGGAGGGGGTGACCTTTAACTGGGGGGGTGAGATTCTTTTTCCCCTTCCACGTGGGCTATTTCCAGACTGCTTTGTAGGCTTCCCTGCTCTCCCTAGCTTTGTTGGGGAGGACCCTGCCCCCTATACCTGACAAGCGCCCTTGTGGCTAGGAGCCACATTGACTATGGGTAATTCTATCCCAGAACTTACCCCTATAGACTTTCCGATTGCCCGTGTGCGCAGGGTATACCTGGAGATCTTTTCAGTGGGACTACCTACTTTCTCTGGGGCCAATGGATCCTTCTCCATAGGTGTGGGCCGTTGCACCCGCTAGTCTCCTCTGTCGCCTCCCCAGCCCTCACTCATGCGCTGTGATCCAGCAGCACGGTTAATGCCGTCTGCAGCGGCGTGCACGCAGCTCTCTTCTTCCTCCGGCCAGCTTGCACTTGTGCTGGCTCTGCCACCATAGGTGTGAGCTCACGTTGCCCGGCTGCGTCGTAGCTGCACCGCAGCTTCCTCCCATCTCCTTTGAAATCTATGATTGTTTGTGAGACTGCTGCAGTTAACCAAAAATAGCAAATTCCATGGCATTTGTAAAGTTTGCCCTAAATTTCAAGAAAGTCATGGAAGCACAGTGCCACAATTTGGCACATTCCTACTGCTAACGAATGTGTCCATTCAAAATAGCAAGAAAAACTCTGGTTCACTGAGAGATGGCTTGGTATGAACCTCTTTTTTCAGTTTTAAAGTCTTTGTTATATATATCTGATTTGGCTTGGTGGGTAACTTTGCGTAAATGTTTAAACTTAATATGAAACTTAAGATGCATTTGATGTGTATTTATATTTTAATGCTTTTTAATTTCTTTGTCATTCACATGTTTTACTTGCTTATGTTTTCACACTTTACAAGTGACATAAGAGAAATATATATTTCACACTATCTTTTGGAATGTTCCTGCGTTCACCGATTTCTTTACAAGAGGATAATCAATTTATTTGCATATTGGATATACTATGACATTTTCGAACATTTTATGTGTATTGCACTGTAATCAACAGTGAGCATCTCACCTGCCCCGCTAATATTAATATCACCAATCAGGAAAGGAACATTTCCAAAAACATTTAGATTTAGAAATGGGTGATGGGATTCTAAGTAACATGAAATAGATAATGAGAGTAACTGCACTTGACGCCGAGGGCAGTTTGACCACTAATTTCCTCAATTTTAAATGCGTTCCTCGTTTTGAGGACACATTGGATGAAATTGTCCCTCCCTTGGCCCGGAAGCTGTTTTTCCAGTTCCGTTACAAAACACTACCCCTTAAAACTTTTTGTAAAAAATGGAGGAAGGATATAGAGAACGATGATCAATGTCCCGCCTGTAATGCAAGTGCTGAGTCCATCATCCACCTCCTATTCTTTTGTCCGATGTATAAATCTCTGAGGGACAAGTGGATCTTTCCACTTTGCAAAATTGTTGGGACCGGACATTACTTGGAGGTGCTTAAATCTCTGAGCACGGACACGAGCAGAGTTGTGGTTTTTGGTTTGTCTAGATATTGGTATGCGCTGTGGTTGAAAAGGTCCAAATGTTTGCCCTGATGGATGCTGTAAAGTGATGGACAAAATCGATATGGACTTTAGATTAAATCCTATTGAAGCAACATATGATCACTCTATCCGGACTATATGACAGCCCGCTCGTTTTTCTTATTCTTATTTTATCATTGTATTTTATCTGTATTTTTTACCTTTACTTCATATCGATCACTTTTAACTGTATTTTCTACCATGCTGTGTGTACTTTTATGATCCTATGGTCAAAATAAAGTAAATAATGATGATGATAATGAGAGCAAAGGTCAAGTTGTCTATGAAGTCACCTAGAATCCCAAAGAGGTACGTTTCACCAAAGAGTGTAGCAGTACAGGCGGATGCTACAAATCTAGCTGAATTCACTTTTACACTTTTTTGTTGTTCATGAGTATTAGTATGCCTAGGAAGCCATGCCAGGTGGAAGATTCCAGGTGTACTATTACACCTGTAATGTGACCTTTTTAAGGCTACTAATTCCCCCTGCATGAAATAGTACATAGCACACAATTATTTACAGCAGGAAGGGCTGTTGAGTTAGCAAACATGTTTTATTCTTTTTTTCTCCAACTATTGTCAATCCTTCCTTTACGCCCCTTAAAGCAAAGCTGGAGGTGATCCATTCCCCTTTTGAGCCTGAAAGAGGAGATTCAACAAATTCCAGGATAGAAAACAGTCAGATTTCAATTTGTGACTGCTCGCAAATGTACATGTTTCTGGGTGTTCACAAACTCATAAAGCAAATCACTCATTGTAACGCTTACTTTCCACTCTTTGATTGGGGTTTATTTTCTGCCTATGAGGATTTGGGTGTATCATACTATATGGCTGTGGGGTCCTTATTGTGGAATACACTCACAAAGACTGACTTTGGTCTAGTCAGGCTCGTTTGTATCATCTTTAGTTCAACCCTGGTGGCAGCAAGGCTTGACAAGGGCACTTGGTGTAAAGCATTTATCAGTACCAAACAATGAAATAGGAAAGTCAAACAACAGGAACGAAATCAGACACCAATTTATAAAAATAGACCCTATTTTTATGAATTTGTAGAGACCTAGATGATTAAAATCCACTGTAGGGTTCCGGAGATGCACATTTTTGAAGATACAAATCATTTTAAATGCAACAGCAAACAAGTATTGGTCAGCAAAAAGATTGTAAACTTTTTAAAAGTTTGAAAGAGTTAATTCGGCAACTCCGGCCCAGTCTGGGCAACCAAATCTGACAGGATGGAGGACTAGGGGGCCAGAGAGGATCCTTTAAACAGTTACCTGGCCACCAGAGCGTTTTTACGTTGTGTTCCGAACTTAAGAGGACAACCGCCATAGACTATTATGGAATGGTCCTGATACTGAGGATACAGGTGAAAAGATGCTCAAGGATTCTCCGGTTGAAGTGCGGTCGACAGGGGTGCCTTTGTGGTGAGTCCTCAGTCCACGAGTGGTGTGGGGTACCTTTGGCCACAGAGGTCAGGGTCGCACGAAGTCCTCTTGGTTTCAGTAGCTAGAAAGCTAATGCTGGACTACTGGTCTCCTTGCACCACGGTTAGGGCAAAATCCTTTGGTAGTGGCTTGTGTCACTCTTGGGTGGTGAATCCAGACTCTGGCAGCACTCTCAGGTCCTGCATTCTCGGGTGCAACTTTTGTCTGTCGAGGATAGGTCACTTTATGTGGCCTGTAAATCAAATGCTACTAGTGGGTCTGCAGCACTGGTTGTGCCACCCACATGTGTAGCCCTTCAAACTTGTCTCAGGCCTGCCATGCAGTGTCCGTCAGTGCAGTTTTAAACTGCCATGTTGATCTGGCAAGTGCACCCACTTGCTAGGCCCTAACCGTCCCTTTTACTACATATAAGGCACCCCACAGGTAGGCCCAAGATACCCCCCTTGGGCAAAGTGCAGTGTATGTGAAAGGTAGGACATGTAGTGTGTGTTTTACATGTCCTGATAGTGAAAGACTGTATATTTCGTTTTTCACTATTGAAAGGCTGTCTGCCCTATAGGTTAACATGGAAGCTGCCTTGTAACATCTTACAATCATAACTTTCTCTTGGGATAAGATAGAGTTTAGGCTTCCTGAGCTCAGAATTTAAAAATCCATCCTTTAGGGAAGATGGTTTCTATATTGTGTGTTTGAAAATGCCACTTTTAGAAAGTGGGCATTTTCTTGCTTAACCATCCTGTGTGCATCTGCCATTTGTGTATTCACCGTTTAGGTTTGGAGGGACAAGAGCTGGTGATGTGCATTCACACTAGACAGACACAAGGGGAGGTTCAGGTGTGTCCTGCCTTTCCTGGGTGACTCATAGCCAGGCTGAATAGACATTTCGAGTAGTGGGAGGAGTTGTCGCTTGCACCTGAATGGACTGTGGCCGCCTTCCACAAAGCTGTCTCCCCCTCCTGTAGTGAACCTGGCCTGAGCCAGGTAGAACTGGTTTATGTGTGGAGCACTGTCCTGCTTCCCACCACAGCCCTGGTCTTACTGACAATGATGCTCCAAGCTGACATCAACACTGCTGCCTGCACCATGGTTTGGGGGCACCACTCGTAAGTTACACGACGCATCGCACGTTCCACACCGCAGCTTTGGCCCATTGACGCTAGTGCCATCGATTCCAGTTCGTCAACCGACGCCTCTGCCTGCACCGCGACATGTGGGCCCTGCACACCACATTACCCCATCTTGCACCACAGACTTGGTTCTACCGACTACAGCACTTCAGCAATGACGACCCAGCTGCGGCACTGTGACCTGTCAGTCCCGCAAGGAGCACCGCCCCACTTCACACTGCAGCCAAGGTCTTGCCAACGCTGCTGGATGACCTACACCAAGCCGTTGCCTGCCTCATGACCAGAGGGCACCGCACTCCGCACCGCTCCGCTTCACACCACAACCTGACGCCTGCCGATGCTGGTGTTCCTGACTTTCAAACTCACAGAGTTCGACCTGCAACGCATGTGACTTCAAGGTTCCGACAACTCCTGCACCAACTTCGGAACCGACGATGCTCCTCTGGAGCTCACCACTAGGTCCAACGCCCTGCATCTCCAAAGGTACAATTTTATGGGTCTCCCCGACACCATAGCTGGCTCACGACACCACAATTGGCCGGAACTGTTGGATTTGTTTGTTCATGACGCCGTGATATATCGACTTCAAGGAACGGCATATAAAGCCTATTTTTGCATTATTTGTATTTTGGTCACTGTATGTTGGATTTTTATCGTTTTGATCTTGTTTTACACAGATAAATATTGGATATTTTTCTAAAACTGTTGTGGTGTCCTTTTCTAGTGTTTTCACTGTATTACTGTTTGTTATGTGCAAATGCTTTACACATTGCCTCTGGGGATCGGGGTGTAGATGCATTGCCCTAGCCAAATTGCAGCTGCCCATGAACCAGGGAGGGATGGGGGCCCCTTCCTTTGAGGCATACTTCCTCGCAGCCCAACTCCAGTGGGTGTCAAGATGGACGGCGGGCCGAGCACTAGGGGAAACAATAGCAAATACGGGCCCAATTCCTATTCCCACTATACATCGCATGTTGCTGCCCAGGGCGAAATCCTTACAGGTTTGCCCCCTCCAGGTGACAGTAGCGCGCACTTGTCTGAACCGCATACACAGAATGAAACGTGCAGCCCCCATATACTCCCCCATCTTACCACTGATAGGATTCCCCAGAGGCCGGGCGCAATACACAGAGCGGATTCTACAAGTGTGGATGGAACACTCAATTACGGAGGTGGGCTCACTCTATGCGAATGGACACTTACAGACATTCGCAGAAATGGCAACGGACACGTTTCTCCCTAGAGGGCAATTTCTGCTGCATAGGCAATTACTAGAGGACTGTCGACGGATGTGGCACACAATCGATACGGAACCACCCACACACCTGGTGCTACACACAATATTGCAAATGGGCCCTGGGCGGCATCTGGTGACCTGGATATATAAAGCAGTGCGGGCACTGAACCCGCCTACTCTAGCGCCCCTTGGTGAGAAATTGGAGGTAGAGATACAGAGACCGCTCCACAACAAGGAATGGGAGCGAGCGCTGGAGTTCCCGAAAAAGGTGTCCCGCAACTACCGATTCAAAAACATACAATTGCACATATTACACCGTGCCTACCTGACCCCCCAGAAGCTACAAAATTACTACCCTGATACGCCATTCTTCTACCCAAGATGCCCGGAACCCCAGGCGTCTTTCCTCCACATGTTCTGGGACTGCCCCATGCTCCACGCCTACTGGACTACAATACATGCCGCCCTCCGCACTGTTACAGGGCTTACAGGCATTGACACATGGGAGGCTTGCGCGTTAGGCGTCACCAAACACCAAAAACACCACAAAGTGGAGGCGCAGTTCACGTCCCTAGCACTCCTTCTAGCTAAAAGGGGCATAGCGATGCACTGGAGAGCCCCTGAGGGTCCACCGATAGCGGCCTGGAAGGGGGCGGTCAGTAAATGGGGAGCCGCAGAAGAGGAAGCGCTTAGATCAGAAGAGATCAAGGGCATCCGCAAACACCACATATCCATGCAATGGGCAATGTTACTCCATTCCTTTAAACAAGAAACAACGGATAATCTAGAATCGCAGAATGCTGGGTCCCCCACAGATGAGACGCATCACGAAAGGACTAGACAGAGTTCTCCAGTAGAGTAGACAAATAGCAAAGCAAAGCCTACAGACAAGAACATGGGATATGTAGAGCACCCCCAAACAGACATTCCCGCCCTGCACCAACGCCAGCGTAGGTCATGTACCAATTAAAACTACCCCATTGCTCAGCCCCAATCAACGCACAATATCTCAACCACAGTGTACCCCAGTTATAGTTACCCCGGTTGGAGAGTTTAGTTCCACACTGAAAAGCCGACAAGTGTTATACCACAGCATCAGCACAGTAGTTGTATGCCAAGCGTACAATCTATACCATAGGCATTGTTCTACACAGTCATGTGTTGAAATGTTCTATATACTCTCATAGCGACCAAGTCACCCAAATGATGAAAAGCAGTGTCCGAAAGACAAGAGATCATCTTCTGTCAGACTCCTGCCATGTGGTCTGGTTCTTTAAAGCGTGTCACCATGATAGACCTATGTTCACCTGGTGAGTTCTTCCTGGATACTGGAGCTTTCCGCTGCCCGCTCACGTAAAACTGGTGCCACTCTGTAAGTGCTACCCTTTACATGGAAGAACTGCGTACCTGTTGAAAGTGTCTGAGGACTAGATTTGCCCTCCTCTAAAGGAGGATATTTACCCAGTCAGAACCAACCCGTCAACCTGCCTATCTCCAGTGACTGTATAAGCTGGCTGATTGAAGACCAGATACAGTGAAATGCTAACTTGACAAACTTGTGCCGGTGAGCAACGGAGGCTTACCGCTAGAATGGTCGACCTCGGAGCTGGGGAACCGGGTTCGAGTCTCGGCAACCACGCTCAACCTCCTGTGAATCTGGGCAAATCACTTAATCTTCCTGTGCCTAAAAAAAATGAATGTGTCCTACTGTAACGAAATTGGTGCTCATGTAAAGCGCTCTGATACCCAATGTCTCGGGTCTAGTTCGCGCTATATAAAACACTAAAAAAAAGGGGGGAGAGCAGGGGTTATTTTAGACGTGTAATCCCTTTATCCTGACTAGAGTGGTGGATTCGGCTGGTTTAGGTTTATACCCTAGCCAGCCAGAAAACCCATTTCTAACAGGCCAAAAATCTAATTTTTCCTTGGCCAGGAACCGTAGGCACAATCCAAACATGACAAAGTGCAGCAGGTGCAATACTTTTGATGGTGAAGCCTATTTTTCCAAAGGCAGCAGGGCAGTCCTTCTTCGATCCTTTCTTCAAATCCAATGTGATCTGATGGGCAGGGTGCCAGGGGTGACATATTTATATTTAAGGAAGGCTCCCTGAAGGGACCACACAGTCACTATCCAATGGGCTACTTGGTCCCCGTTCTTCTGGTGGTGTGTTTCCAACAATGTGTGGCATCTGGCTATCCCAGAGTGCACTATTCTATCCACTCTCAAAATGTCGGGATCTCTCTTCGGTCGTCAGGAGCTTGGTGCCCATCCTAGAGGTGTGGCTACCTGAGGGTTACACGTCCATGGGAAAACCTGTTTGGGGACGAGTTTTCCCTCTCTGTCCCTGTCTCCAACTTGTCTACATGAACAAAAGGCAGCCTGCTAGGGAGTGTTGTCACTGGTGGCTCTTCAAAGGTTGCTTCCCCTTTGAAGCTCACCTTTTGGGTTAACACCCTGAGTGGCCTTCCTGGGAGAGGATATCACACCACACTCTTTTGCAACTGCCTTTGTTGCAAAACCTTGGAGTTCGTTCACACTTTTCCCGTGGCGAGTAGAAAGCTGTCTGTGTGTCAGGGCCTTTGTGAGGCCACTGGACGGGCTGGGCATAGAGTTGCAACTTTCTAAAAGTTGCAGAACTTTAATTGTGACATTAAATTCAATGTGGGCATCAGGTCGGGTTTAATGCCACAATTAATTTGATACCTTACAGTGCCGAGTTAGGTAGTCCCATTCAGAAGTTAGCCAGTTTGGGCTGGCAGTGGGTAGCCCTGTGTTACCATTGGGGCTAACTTTTCCCCAGCCAAAGGACAATTTTGAAGAGATACTGTGAAGACATATGAAACATAATGTCTTACTTAACAATATGCATAGGGCTCCATAGGCCTTCCTTAGGGGATATTTATGTATAGGATTAAGGGAGTGGTGGCTTTGCATTGGTTTTAATTGGCAAAGACGAACTAGCAGTGTAAGCGCTGCCCTTTCAGTCTGCAATGGCAGGCTGGGAGTCATTTTGTCCTTTGTCACACTCAGGGTGGCACAAAAGGTGCTGCAGCCCTGTGTGGACACTCTAACTTACATGCCCTGGGTAACATATATTAAGGACTTACAAGTAAGTCAGAACTTGCCAATTGGGTATAGCCAATTCGACATACACTTTGTAAGGGGTTAGAAAACTGGCACTGAGGTCTGTTTATTAGTGCACTCTCAGAGACAAACCAGCAGCATCATTCCAAAAATATGGGGGTGAACATGTAAAAAGAGGCATTTCCTTACATGGCGTCCCTCCAGACAAAAGGTGATGAGCAACTAACCCGTATCGTGTATGTTCTCATCATCTAAGTGGAAGAACCTGGAAAAGCCCTCTGCACTGGCATGGTCAGTCCCAGATCTGTGTTCCACTGTAAAGTCCATACCCTGTAGGGAAATAGACCACCTCAGCAGTTTTGGGTTCTCTCCTCTCATCTGCATCAACCATCTGAGAGGCCTGTGGTCAGTTTGAACTGTGAAGTTAGTCCCAATAAGGTAGGCTCTCAGCTTCTTCAGGGCCCAAACCACAGAAAAGGCGTCCCTCTCAATGGCACTCCAACGCTGGTCTCTTGGGAAGAGTTGCCTGCTGATAAAGGCAACTGGTTGATCTTGACCCTGGTAATTTATCTGTGATAACACTGCTCCTATCCCATGTTTTGAAGCATCAGTCTGGATAGCAAACTCCTTGCTAAAGTCAGGTGCCTTCAGGACAGGTGTTGATCACGTATATTCCTTAAGGGTGTCAAAGGAAGGCGGCAGGAAACAGCGTGCAATTCAGCCACACAACGCAGCCGCCATGGACCAACCACCACTGCGTACACTTCGCCATCAACAAACCCAAGGCACCCAAACCAGCCCCACGCCCACCTCGAAGGAACTGGAGCAAGGTTACCGACGAGCAACTTAACTCCACCCTCAACCGAGACAACCACACCTGGGCACCCGACGCAAACGATGTAAACGATGCAAACGACGCAGCCAGAGAACTCCACACCTGGATCTTCAACTGCGCAGACGAGCTCGCCCCGCTACGCAACCCCGACAGACAACGCCCCAGGAAAGCCGCTTGGTTCACCACCGCTCTCCAAGAAGCCAGACGCACCTGCAGACGCCTGGAGAAGAACTGGAGAAACACCAAGACAACCGAAAACCACACCACCTACAAGGACGCCATGACGGACTACCACAACCAGATCAGAGCCACCAAGAGGAACTTCATCCACAACAAAATCCTGGCCAACTCCACCAACTCCAAGGAACTTTTCAATGTCATTCAGGAATTCACCAACTCACGCAGCGAAGCCACAGACATCACCCCATCCCAAGACCTCTGCGACAAGCTTGGAACCTATTTCCACCTCAAGATCAAAAACCTCTACGACAACTTCATCGACCATCCACCAGGCGTCACAGACGGCCCCCCGCCCCCCAGAAACACCAGCCAGCCTACCATCTCCAACTGGACACCGATCACGGCCGAATACACCGCCTCGACCATGAAAAGCATCCACTCGGGGGCCCCCACCGACCCCTGCCCCCCTCACATCTACCACAGAGCCGCGGTCGCCATCGCACCCGAACTACAACGCACCATCAACACCACCTTCAAAACAGACACCTTCCCAGACGACTGGAAGCGCGCAAAAGTCAGACCCCTGCTCAAGAAGCCCACAGCTGACCCCACCGACCTCAAGAACTATCGGCCCTTCTCGCTCCTCCCCTTTGCAGCCAAAGTTGCAGAGAAAACAGTCAACAGGAAACTGACACGATTCATTGAAGAGAACGCTGTCCTCGACCCGTCCCAATCCGGATTCCGAAGCAAAAACAGCACAGAGACCGCCCTACTCGCCGCCACAGATGACATCCGCACTCTCCTGGACCAAGGCCACTCCGCAGCCCTCATCCTACTCGACCTATCAGCGGCCTTCGACACCGTCTCCCACCGCACACTAGTCGCCAGACTACACGACGCAGGCATACAAGGAACAGCCCTGGACTGGATCCGATCATTCCTCACCGGAAGAAGCCAAAGGATCAGACTCCCACCCTTCCTCTCCGACCCCACGAAAATCACCTGCGGAGACCCACAGGGTTCATCACTGAGCCCCACCCTCTTCAACATCTACATGGCCCCCCTCGCAGCCATCGTCCGACAACACAGCCTCAACATTGTATCCTACGCCGACGACACCCAGCTCATCCTCTCCCTCACCAAAGACCCCACCACTGCCAAACTCAACTTCCAGAAAGGAATGCAAAACGTCACAGTCTGGATGACCAACAGCTGCCTGAAGCTCAATGCCGAGAAGACAGAAGTCCTCGTCCTCGGTACCCCCCCTTCTGCATGGCACAGCACCTGGTGGCCGACTGCCCTCGGAAGCCCACCTACCCCCTCAGACCACGCCAAGAACATCGGCATCGTACTCGACTCATCACTAACCATGAACCGACAGGTCAAGGCCGTCACCTCCAGCTGCTTCAACACCCTCTGCATCCTCCGCAAGACCTTCAAGTGGATCCCTCCTGAGTCAAGGAAGACAGTCACCCACGCACTCATCACCAGCAGACTGGACTATGGAAACGCACTCTACGCCGGCATCAACAAGTCCCTACTCCGCAAACTCCAGACAATACAGAACACTGCCGCCAGACTCGTCCTCGGCATCCCCCAACACAAACAAATCAGCCAACACCTACGAAGTCTCCACTGGCTCCCCGTGGAGAAAAGAGTTACTTTCAAAATCCTCACTCACGCCTACAAATGCCTACACAACAATGGACCCAAATACCTCAACGACAGAATCAACTTCCACGTACCCAAAAGAAACCTCCGATCTTCCAACCTCGCACTGGCCGAAACCCCGCGCATCCACAGAGCCAGAGCAGGCGGAAGATCCTTCTCTCACATTGCAGCCAAGACCTGGAACGAGCTACCGGCAGACATCAGACGCGCCCCCTCCCTGAACACCTTCAGAAAGACCCTCAAGACCTGGCTCTTCGGCTAAACAGATCTGCGGACCCCCCCCTCAGCGCCTTGAGACCCTCACGGGTGAGTAGCGCACTTTCAATTCCCTGATTGATTGAAGGCCTTTTGACACTAGTCAGTCCTATAAGCTTCCTTTTTTTAGTTTTTTTGCGGGATATACAAAGTGCGCGTCTACTCCCAGGATTGTCCCGGTGCTAGTGGAAAAGTAAGAGGGAGAGAGAAGAGTTGCAATTGAAGAGTAAAAAGCCAGGACTTCAGCTGTTTTTTAAAAGAACATGCAGTGCCTACTTGATATCCAACTGTTCCAAGCTTGCGGGCCCAGGAGGGAGAAGGATCTGCCTCCTGTTTTTGCTCACTTTACCCAAGAAACTTTGGCAAAGTGACCAGAAGATGACCACAGAGTATTAAGGGGACAGTAAAAATGGAATCCTAGAGGACAGGTACTCTGGAACAGACTGGTTGAGAGCCCTGTACACGAGTGTCAGGGTTTTAAATGTGATCCTTTTTTTGACACTTAACCAGTGTAGGTTACTCAAATGGGTCAACATTGACACTCCTCGAGATAGAAGGAGTACCAGATAAGCTGCTGCATTCTGGACAGTCTGCAATTTCAGCAGCAGGTATTGTAGAAGTTCTGCAAAAAGAGCATTGGCATAATCTAATCTGGAAACTACCAGGGTGAGATGAATGGTAGTCCTAACTAGTAAGGAAAGGAATTGTAAGACTTTTTTGGCCATGCACATCAACTCAAAACAGGTGCCAACAACCATGTTGATTTGAGTTTGAAGGGTCAGCTGTTTGTTAACCTTAATGCCCAAGATCTTTACTACTTTGGCATTAGGTGGAGGAGTCTCATCCAGCCAGTGAGCTTGTAAATTCAGTAAAATTATAACCAAAGCTGAGCACCTCAGTCTTATCAGGATTAATTTGATTTGGTTAAAACCCATCCTCTGAAAGACAGCAGATAGGCAGGTTTTGATGGCCTCTTGAGCCAATACCTTAATTTTTCTTAAATGGGACATTATCTTGGCCCCAAAGGACTCGACCAGAGTAGCCAAAGGAGTCATGAAGATGTTAAACATCGTAGGACTAAGGAATGAGCTCTGGGGAACTCCCACCAAGACAACACTCTTACTTCCCACAAATACAATACTCTTACTAGAGGAATCCAGACCTCTTTGAATCTGTCCTCATGAAAAGATCTCAGCCAATTTAGTGCCATACCCCTGATGTCAATATCACAAAAGTGGGTAAGCAACCTAGAATGCGGAACTGTATCAAAAGCAGCAGAGAGGTCTAACAAAACCAGGACTGCTTTATACCTAAGGTATATTTGATCTCTGCAGATACTTCCAAAAGGGCATTTTTGATGCTAAATTTGGGTCTAAACCCTGACTGGCTGGGGTGAAGGAGCCTGTTGGAGTCTATATACTTCAGTAGCTGACGATTCACAAACTTCTCTGCAATTTTAGGTGAAGCTGGTAACAGGGAGATTGGCCTATAGTTACCTAAAATATTGGGATCAGCGTTGGACCTTTTCAAGAGCGGCAGAATCTTAGCCTGCTTCCAGATAGAGAGAAAGATCCCAGATGCCAGAGATCTATTCGTTCCTTGTTCGTTTCTTGGAGGTTAATTCTGTTAAGGGTGCTACAATGGTACCATACCATTTTACAAAACTCCTATAGTACCCAGACATGCCAAGGAAGGCTCTTAATTGGGTCTGTGTCTTAGGAGCTTCCCAAGCTAGAATTGTCTGGATTGTGGCTTGGAGAGGTTGTAACTGGCCTCGACCCACTTGGTGGCCCAGGTACACCACAGACCCTTGCCCTATCTGGCACTTACTTGCCTTGATAGGGGTTGAAGCACTTCCTTGAGGTGGCCAAGGTGATCCTTCTAGGTGGAATTAAAGACAGCAATATAATCTAGATATGCTGCACTAAAGTTGTCCAAACCTGAAAGTACTCTGTTCACCAACCTCTGGCAGGCGGCAGGTGCCTTTTTCAACCCAAAGGGGATCACCTTGAATTGAAAGTGGCCTTCAGGAGTTGAAAAGACAGACCTCTCCTTGGCTCCTTGAGTGGGGGCTATCTGCCAATAACTTGAAGTCAGGTCAAAGGTACTCAGTTATTTTGCAGCCCACAGCGGTCCATGTGCTTATCAGCTCTTGGCATGGGGTGGGCATCAGTCTTGGTGACTGCATTTAGTCCTCTGTAGTCGACACAGTATCTCATCTCTGCCCTAATGTCTCCCCTTTGGGTTTAGTTTGAGCACCAGAACCACTGGGCTGGCCCAGGGACTACTAGAGGGCTCAATCACACCCAACTCTAACATCTTTGCAACCTCAGCTTTGATTCTAGCTTTGACCCGGTCTGACATCTTGTATATCTTGTTTTTGACAGGAACTGTCACCAATGTCCGTATCATGAGAGCACCCTGTTGTCAAACCTGGGTCAACAAAAAGACTCCAGCAAACTGACTGAGCTGATTCTTCGTCAAAGTGGAAGAAAGTACTACTCCATCCACTGAACCTTCTTTGACATTAGATGGCAGTAGGTCTGGAAGAAAGTTCACTCTCCTCCTCTTCTCCACAATCTGTCACTATAAGCATTGTGATGTCTGCTATGTCATGATGTAACTGAGCCTATTCACGTCTCACCCTATAAGGGTTTCTTGGGGTACCTAAATCCACCAAGTATCAATCAATCAATCAGGGATTTATAGAGCGCACTACTCACCCGTAAGGGTCTCAAGGCACTGGGGGGACGGTTTGGGCAGCTCTGAGTTCATCCGAAGAGCCAGGTCTTGAGGTCCTTTCTGAAGACTTGCAGTGTAGGGCCTCGTCTGATGCTGATGGGGAGTTTGTTCCAGGTCTTGGCCGCGATGTAGGAGAAGGATCTACCCCTGTTCTGGCTCTGTGGATGTGGGGGACTTCGGCAAGTGCTAGGTCGGCGGAGCGAAGGTTTCTCTTGGGGGCGTGGAAGGAAATTCTTTCATTGAGGTATTGGGGTCCAGTGTTGTGGAGGGCTTTGTAGGCATGTGTGAGAAGTTTTAAGGTTATTCTCATTTTGATGCGGAGCCAGTAAAGGTCGCGGAGGTGTTGGGTGATGTGGTCGTGTCAAGGGATGCTGAAGACGAGTCTAGCTGAGGCATTCTGGACGGTCTGGAGTTTGCGAAGGAGTGCTTTGTTGATTCCGGCGTAGAGCACGTTTCGTAGTCCAGCCTGCTGGTGATGAGTGCGTGGGTGATGGTCTTCCTGGAGTCGGGGGGATCCATTTGAAGGTCTTGCGGAGTATGCTGAGGGTGTTGAAGCATGTGGAGGACACGGCGTTGATCTGGCGGTTCATGGTGAGTGAGGAGTCGAGTATGATGCTGAGGTTGCGTGCGTGGTCCGTGTGTGGGTTTCTGAGGGCTGGGGCCACCAGGTGTCGTCCCATGGGGCGGGGGTGGTCCGAGGATGAGGACTTCCATTTTCTCTGAGTTGAGCTTCAGGCAGCTGCTGCTCATCCAGGATGCGACATCATTCATTCCTTCCTGGAAACTGTGCTTGGTGATGTCGGGTTCCTTGGTGAGGGAGAGGATGAGCTGGGTGTCATCGGTGTAGGATACTATGCTGGGTCTGTGTTTTCTGATGACGGTTGCAAGGGGGGCCAGGTAGATGTTGAAGAGTGTCGGGCTGAGAGAGGATCCTTGGGGTGCTCCGCATCTGCTCTCTGTGGGTTCGGAGAGGAAGAGCGGGAGTCTTATTCTTTGTGTTCTGCCAGAGAGAAAAGTGCGAATCCAGTCTAAGGCAGTTCCCGGCGTCGTGGAGTCTGGTGGCTAATATGCGGTGGGAGACGGTGTCGAAGGCTGCTGAGACGTCTAGTAGTGTGAGGGCTGCAGTGTGGCCTTGATCAAGGATGATGCGGATGTCGTCAGTGGCGACTAGGAGGGCGGTCTCGGTGCTGTGGTTGCTGCGGAATCCGGATTGAGATGAGTCGAGAATGTTGTTAGTTTCTATGAAGTGCGTTAGCTGGGTGCTGACGACATTCTCTATGACATTGGCGGCAAAGAGGAGGAGAGAGATGGGCCTGTATTTCTTGAGGTCCGTCAGGTCTGCGGAGGGCTTCTTGAGGAGGGGTTTGCCTTCAGCGTATTTTCAGTCGTCGGGGAACGTGTCTGTTTTGAGGGCACAGTTGAGTGTCTGTCGTAGTTCTGGTGCGATGGCGGAGAGAAGATGTGGAAGATGTGCGGCGGACAGGGGACCGTGGGTGCTCCAGAGTGGATGCTTTTCATAGTATTTGCAGTGTCGTCTGTGGTGACAGAGGTCCAGGTGAGGAGGGTCGGCTGGGTGGCGTCACTGGTGGAGGGTGTTGGGTCGGTGCCTTGGTCTAGGCCGTCGAAGTTGTCATAGAGCATTCTGATCTTGTGGTGGAAGAACGAGCTGAGTTTGTTTCAGAGATCCTGGGAGGGAGGGACGTCGGTGGTTCTGCTGTGGGGTCTGGTGAATTCTTGTATGATGGTGAAGAGTTCTTTGGAGTTGTGGGACTTGGAGAGGATTCTGCCCTGAATGAAGTTTCTCTTCGTTGGCCTGATGCGTTGGTGGTGTGCCGTGGTGGTGTGCCCTGTAGGCGGTGCGTGCTTCCAGGGTTTTGCTGTTTCTCCATGTGTCTTCAGTATGTGGCTTCACCCTTCTTTTCCAAGATAGGGTAAGGTCCAGTCCTTTTGTCTTGGAGGGTTCTGGGTCCTACCGGCTCTAACCCTTACACCAGTTCTCCCTGCTGGTATTCCACCATGAAAGACTTCAGATCATGCCAGTGCTTGACAAGCTCCTGGCTGACCTCCGGATTCCTATTGGCTTTTTTCATATATTCCGCCATTCTGAAGCGAAGGCCTAGTACATAGTCCAGTATCTGCTGCTTGGGCACTTTGAGCGGTCTCTCCCAACCTTCTCTTAACAAACCTAAAGGGCGTCTCACAGGGTGCCCAAAGAGTAGTTCAATAGGGCTGAAGCCAACTCCATTCTGTGTAGTACACAGTAGGCATTACAGGAGAATATTTCATCTTCTTTAGAGTTTCTCAGGTAAATCGATAACCCTGTCTTTCATGGTCTTGTTAAATCTTTCAACAATGCCATTTCCTTGGGGATGGTAAGGTGTAGTGAACTTATAAGTCACTCCACACTCATCCCACATTGCTTTCAGATAGGGCGACAAGAAGTTTGAGACTATCTGAAATTACCTCCTTATGGAACCCAATCCTGGTAAAAATACCAAATAGGGCTCTAGCCACTGCAGGGGCAGTGATGGTCCAAAGTGGAATTGCTTCTGGATACCTGGTGGCATGGTCCACTACCACCAGGATGAACCTATGTCCAGAGGCAATCGGTGGGTCTAGGGGACCAACAATATAAATCCCCACCCTCTCAAAGGGAGTCACCACCATAGGTAGTGGGTATAGGGGAGCCTTTGGCTTGTCACTTGTTTTGCTACTAGCCTGGCAAGTAACACAGGAGCAACAAAACTCCTTTACCTTTACTGGCATCTGAGGCCAGTACAAAAGGTTGACCAACATGTACAAGGGGAAGTCATGGGTGAGGTTAAGGAGGAATTCTCTGTACTGTCGGGGGACCACCATTTTCTGGTTGTCCCTGGTTTGGGGTCCCTAGTCATACTGTACATGATTCCCTCCTCCCAGTATACCTTGTGGGTACCACTGGCATCACCTTCCTCCTGCCTGACAGCCAACTGTCTCAGGCACTCAAGAGTGGGACAAGCCTTTTCCCTAGGCTTAAGACCTCTCTGGAGGGATGACAGATCCTTGAAGCTTTGTCAGGTTAGGCATATCTTTCAAAGTAGCACCCGCTTGCTCAGAGACCAGGCCTTCACTCTGAGGATTAGGCTCATTATGGTCCTGGGGACTTGTGGAAGTGGCATTGCCAGACTTCCTACCTCTCCTCTTGTCCTTAGTTTCAGTCTCCACCACCCCCTAACTTTCCCTTAAGGTCTTCTGTGTTCTAGTGGAAACACACATTCACTCCGGGAGACCCAGCATTGCTGCATGAGTCCTCTTCTCCACCTCCGTCCAGGCAGAAGTTTCTGAACATTGCCCAGCAGACACTAACCTGGGGTGGCAGGGGACAAAGCTAATTTCTTAGGGGCAGTAACCCCTCCCCACTCAAAGTCTACCACAGTTATGGGATGTGACTTTGTTACATTGTCAGAGTTGACTATCTGATACTCCTCATATGGGATGATCTGACCTGGGGAAACCAGCGTGGCCATAATCATGGTAATGCTGGCATCTGTATCCATCAAGTCCTGGAATTCAGTCCCATTTATTTTTGGCCACTGTTGGTACTTTACCATAAAGGCAGGCCAGTGAGCCAAATGTTCGATTTCCTCTGCACTCAGGTAAAATAATATGGCTTCAGTATAACTCCTGCAACTCCCAGGAACAACTTCCAGCCCAATACCTACACTGCCAATACGCTTGGAATTATCACCAGTTGGTGAATTTTTGGTGCATGCAGAATTGGGCCCTGACTGTCAACATTCATAGTACACCCCAGCCTTTGTTGGATCATACCCCTCCCATTTGAGTGGGATTTGGCTTTGGGCTCCCCACCTTGGGAATCTTTGGGGTTTCCTTAGGCTTTTCTCACCAGCTTTCCCCTGGAAGGTGGTCTGTCTCAGATTTTTGTGTTCACCACCTTGGGACGTCATGGGCACCCTAGTGCATACCCACTCATAAGCCATCTTCCCCAGTTCTCTAGAGCTGGATAGCTTAGAGTCTACCAGATGCTGGTGTAATTTCTCTGAGGTTAATTTTGTAAGTATGTGTTCTTTCACCACTATATTGAAGATCCCCTCGTAGGTATCTACCTTGCTATCCTTAATCCAGCCTTCCAGTGATTTCACAGAGGCATCAACAAAGTCCACCTATGATTGTGTTGCCCCCTTGTGCATGCTGCTAAACGTTTATCTGTATTCCTCTGGGATAAGACCAAAGAGCTCAATGAGTGCCTCCTTTATGTGGGTGTAAGACTTTGCCACCTCATCCTCAAACTTCAGTAGCCTATCTCTCCCTACTGTTGGAATGAGGTCCCAAAGAAGATGGCAGCCTAGGAGCCGAGTTCCGCAATACCTGTCTCCGATTATCAGCTGCTCCGCTGTATGGAGGCAAGCTGGCATGCACCCTGTGTGCCTTCTGAGCTTCCCCAGGACTGGCGTTCCTTCAGATCTAGCCAAGACTGCCAAAAAGGAAGCACCGCCGAGAGATACACGATCCATTTGTGCACCGCGTGAATCCACTGAAACGACCCACCTGAACTAATATGGCCTACGTACAGTCCAAGGCTCTCGAGGGAACATACAAATTCTCCACTGTCAGCGAATGTGAGCCTGTTAGGAAGACTTCATTGCCAACTAATAGAGAGAACAGGTAGGAGAAACTTATATTTAGAAGCTTTCACCTCTAACCAGGACATCAAACAATACAAATTTTGATCTGTTGCCTGACCTTATCATGGCCGCCATAAATCTGATTGCTCCTTCTAGAACATTCCTAGTACTCCAAGCAAAACCATAACCAGCAAAATAAGAGTCTCCTACTCTAGCCAACTCAGGGGTACCTAACACTGGAAAACTCTTCTTACAGAACCAGTACTTGCTGCCTTAAGTACAGGATTTCCGTAAGGTAAAATAAAGGAGCAAAGAGAGACTCCGAAGTGAGTCTAAAGTGATACATTTAATAGAAACACAAGGGGAGAGTGTATGCGATACAGACATAAGGACATACAGTTAAGGTCATACAGTTAAGGACATACAGTCATAAGGCAGAAGTGGCAAACCACCTTCCTACCACAAGGTGCAGAACTTAAGCGGCGGTGCATTGCTGAAACGCAACACTCTCTTTTACCTCGACCGAGTCAAAACCAACTAGTATCAAACAGAGTCGGCCTTCTGTCCTAACATGGCAGATCAAAGATCCACTGACACTCGGGAGCATAGAGGGGGTGCCAAGGACTCTAAACCTGCACATAAGAGATCTAAGCATGAGCCCCCCACCCCAGATTCCCCTATCAAACCGAAGCCAGATAACACTGCTGCACTGGAATTAATTATGCAAAAACTTGATGCGTTACATATCCTAGCACAATCGACAAAGTTCACCACCAAATCCATGCAATCAGACCTCACATCTCTGAAGCAAGATATCCTTTCACCGCTGGAAGACTTCAAACACAATTCTACTAAATCCACAATTACCACTAGGGCAAGACCAAACAGACTAGAAAGAAACGTCACAGAACTGGAAGACAAAAATAGAAAATGCAACCTATGAATTTTTGGTCTGACAGAAGGGGCTGAAAAGCAAGCAACATCATGCTCCGCATTCATATAAAAATGAATCCCAGAGGGGCTAGGTGTAGTCTTTGCCAAAGACTTTGAAATTATTCAGGCTGGCAGGTTACCTACCTCCTTACCCAAAACCAGCGAAACTCCAAGAAAGCTAATCTTTGGACCCATCAGGTACTGACACACTGAGGCTATCCTCTCACAGTTAAGGAAGATGCAAAAGATCAAATGGCGAGGATCTTCAATAGGAATCACCCAAGACAACTCTAAAGACACTGTCAAAAAGAGGAAGAATTCCCTGGCTCAGCACAGGACTCTCAAAGACCTTGCCATACAATTCTCATGCGTTGGGCCTGCACATCTAAAAATGACTCACAATGGAAAAAAAAATCTTCGATGACCCTGGAGACTTGGGGGCATATTTACAATAGAAGTGGAGGAGTGCAGCGTTAGCCTCCTTAGCTTAATGCTGCACTCTGCCACTTCTGAGACGCAGGGCTGCACCATATTTACAACAATATGGTGCAGCCCTGCGTTTCCCCCTGCGCTGGCGCTAAATTTAGCTTCCTAGCACCAATGCAGGCACCCTTGCTCCATAGTGCAAGGGTGTCTGCGTTGTAGGGGAAGATTGTTTATGAGCAGGAAGGTGTCCCTTCCTGCACATAATCAATCTTTTATAACTTCTATGTGTGCTGCTTAATGCAGCACACACAGAAGTTGCAAAATGTCATTTTTTTAATGATTGTTTATGTGCAGGAAGGGACACCTTCCTGCACATAAACAATCAATGGCAGTTTTCTGTTTCCATGTGTGCTGCACAACGCAGCACACATGGAAACAGCAAAAACGAGGAGAAACGTTGCACCAGGGTAAGACCAGGTTATCCCTGGTCTTAATTTGGTGCTGCCCCATATTTACGCCACCCTTGTAAATATGGGGCAGCACCAAAATCCATGGGCCTCCCCATTGCCCTCCCCTTTCACGCTAAGTATAGCGTGAAAGGGTGCCTTATTTACAAGGCAGTGTTAAGCCACGTTAAGTGGCTTAATGCTGCCTTGTAAGTAAGACGATGCCACTATCGCCACCACAACGTTGTGAAAAGTGACGCTGTGGCGGTGTTAGGGGCTTGTAAATATTCCCCTTGTACTCCTTCATCATACAAATGCAAGATTTACGGATGAGCTCTTAAATGTATAGTTTTTTATGCTATAAAATGTAAATATAGTGCTAATATCTGTTGCTATCTAACCACCCCAGCGCACATGGATCTCGCTCGGACACACAGCAAGGCAAATTCATAACTAAACTTACGATTTCAGGTCGTGCGGCACACTTGCATTTGTTTTAATATCTACTCTACGGTCATGGTCCTACTAAAGTCCCATGTTGCTGATTTGACCAATAGGATGGTTTATCTGGATCGTACAGGCAGTTTACCTTTTGCAAATGTAAATCGCATTATTGATGCAGGTTCACAATAGATCTCAGCTAGTTTAACAAATGCGACGATTGTTAAATGAATGTTGATTTAAGTCTACTGTTCTACTACTAAGGACCATACAGATAACTATCAGAATACACCTCTCCTCAATACAATGCTAACCAACACTTGTGCTTATTATCTTGCTTCAATACTTATCCCATCATTACCCTCTCAAAACTTCATGCATAACTCAGCATAATAAATATTCACACATATTACTAAGCTAATATAAGGTTCTGATATAGTGCATTGATATTCAACTCACTTCCGGTCTATCCATCAATTCCTCAGAAGCAGATCCAGAAGGCAGATGGCTCTTTACCAGAGTCCAAAAGGACAACACTGAAATTTGAGTTATAAACATTTATGCCCCAAACATTGAAATCCGACATTTTGGACCAGCCTAAACAAAAAGATAAATCTCCTCCCACTGTATTCTAGAATAACTATGGGTGGCTATTTCAACTTACTGAGGGACAGTGCCCTAGATAGAAACTCAGCTTGTGCCTTCAAACCCAACAGATCCCACAAACAAATGCTAAACCTCTGCAAAACACATGGTCTGAAGGATGTTTGGAGACTCTATAACCCCACAGGGAAAGACTACTGATTCTTCTCCCATGCTCATAACTCATTTTCTCACATTGATTACATTCTAATTGACTAACCACATGTCCCATTCACGACTAATCACACCATCAGACCCATCCTAGTCTCCGATCATGCTTTCATTTCCTTAATGTATGATTTTTTTAGGCTCCTCTGACATACCAAAAACATGGAGAATTAATGATCTCTTAACGGAAGATTCAAATCTCAAAGAAACAATCATCAAAGAGATTGATACATATATAGAAATCAATAAGGGCTCAGGTTGTATTGAAGGAGGCAAGATGGCGTTCGGCTAACATCACCGCTGTGATGCTCCGCTGAGCATCCCCCATAAATCTGCTTAAAACTCGCTTTTTAGAAAACCTTTGCGACAAAGCTGTATTCCTATAATCTTCAAAAACAAACCCGACCAGGGAATGCTGCAGGAAACACGGAAAAAACGTTTTCTTTTCTCTCTGACCTGTTTGTTCTGGGTTGAAGGCACGCATCTCCCCTGCCTCGAGGACGTCCGCCGGGCTCTGACCTCACGGATTCATTCTGGCCTGCGTGAGTCTCCAGTGGATCGGTGGAACTGCAGGAGCTTGGCTAGGCGCTGGAGCGTGCTCCCTTTCCAGAGGAGAATCTGTCAGCTGAAACCACCGCACTGGGGCCGCCATGGAGATTCTTTGAGTGCCGGTGCATCCTCTGAATGGTCTCTCTTCAGCACTCAGGAGAATCAAGTAAGAATGACTGGCAGAGGGGCACGCACAGTGCAAGGCAAAAATGCGACGATATCTTCACAGGTCAGTGCAACTTTGGCAGCGACACGGTAGAGAAAAGCAGATACCCTGGCGACGAAAGGCAAAAGTGGGGGAGAAAAGAGGGAGTGTGCTGACAAGAGCCTTGGGGGAACTGACATAGCAAACATCGCTATTATAAAAAAAGCCCCCGCTCGCTTAAATAAAGAAACTGACTATTCTCAGCCATTGATCACTAGCAGCTTTGGTGCTGCGAGCGGGGGGGGTACCGCCTCCATGCAGTCAGCTGGATCTCCTGGCGTAACGATGAAGGTGCCTGTACAGATGGAAGGAGAATTAATAGGTCATTCCTCACCGGTCGTTCTGAGTGATGTTCAGCTCCCGGATACCCCCTTCCCCGTAGTCCAAGGTAAAAAGATAGTTGGCCTGGTACTGTCTGCTCCGCTAGAAAGTGCTCCCGTGGACAATACTGACAATACCGACAGTTACAACAACAATAGTATCACCCCAAGGGACAGGCCAAATATTCCGGAGGAGTGTTTAAATGTTGTACTATCTTCGCAAGCTACTTGTAGCACACGGCAAGACCACATGCTGAAAACACCTGACAATCAGGATCAATTTTACTCTCTCACAGAGGATTCCGAGATGTCAGACATTAGTATTTCTCTGTCAAGCGGTGAGGAGGAGGGCAAGTGGTATAGCAGCTCTAATACTGACCCGCAGAAACTTAAACATGTCTTTAAAAAATTACAAAAGAAAAAAAGCAGGGTCCGTCATAAAAAGAATTATGACCTATCGGATAAAGAGGATGCCTCAGATTTGAAGTGGGATTATAATGATACATCGCTCACGACTTGCTCCAACACCTTGACTGCCTCTGGGGGAAATCAAACAATTACTGGTATCGACCAAGGGGGGACACTCGGTGATCAAAGGAGTGAACCAGCTTTAACAGACATTCTACAGTCTATCAAAAGCTTTCAGGCAGAAGTCAAAGCTGATAGTCGTAGATCTCGCCTGGCAGCAAAGAAGTTGCAAGGGGCAGTCAGGAAAGTGGGAAAAACCTGTGCTGAAATTGTAGATCGAATGGCTTCAGTGGAAGAAAGAACGGAACAACTAGAGAAGGATGTTACCTCGCTCAAAACCAAGACTGATGAGCATGAAGGGGCGGTTAAGGACCTTATGTGGAAGCTGGAGGAACAGGAAAACCGGCAGAGACGCAACAACCTCCGCTTCCTAGGGATTCCAGAAGGTGCCGAAAAAGATGATCCCAGGAAGTTTATGATTACGCTTCTTAAAGGTTCTTTTCCCGAGCTACAATCCTGGGATTGGGACAAGGAAATTCAGAGAGCCCATAGGTTTCCTCTGTTACCCGGGAAACGTAATTCAGCATCCCAACAAAATCCTCGCGCTATGCTCCTGTTTTTTGGTAATTTCCTGCTCCGGCAAGCTCTTTATGATCTGGCTAGACCCACAAGCAAGCGGTCGTTTGATGGAATAACCTTTTTTACCAGGCCTGATTTTGCACACGCTACAGTGGAGCGTAGGTGGAGACTGAGGCAGCTCTTTGATCCCTTTCAGAAGCTGGGGGCAATGGTATACCTTCAAAACCCTGCCAGACTTAAAATTGTTCATCAAGGGATTACTCGTAGCTTTATTTCCGAAGTACAGGCCAAAAACTATCTAGAGGAAATTTCGGGACATAAGTAACATAAGTAATGGTTCAACAACCTGTATTAGAATGTGTTATGGAATATCGGAATTGGAGGTCTCAACTTAAGCGAGGGGGCCATAGGGTGTTTTTTTCCTTCTTCTCTGCTTGTTTTTGTCATTGCCTCCGTTAATTAATTAATTTTTCTTTCTTCCTGACGAATTGCTTAGCATAAGACCCTGTGTCGGGGTTTGGGTGTCGGTCTGTTGGTGTTTTTGTTGCAAGGTTATTTCTCTAGGGGGTGTCTCAGCGGGCAAATGGGGTCCTGCGTGACGGATGTCACACTCCTGGCCCGGTGCTGCCAGGTAACCTCTAAAAGTGGTGGTGGGTGGTGGGGTGGGAGAGGGAGGGTAGGGTGGGAAGGGCGGAAGGTCAGACAGGCTGTTATTCTGAGTAAGAGTAAGGGCAATTTCAATAGGGTAAATTGGTCTGTGGATATTATCAGGTTATGGTGTAACAATGGGGCTATGCCAAATTCAGAGCAAACATTTGGATCACTCGAACTAGTGAGATGGGGGTGTTAAAAGTGTTATCTTTAAATATCTGTGGCTTAAATGATATTAAAAAGAGGCAAATTGTTGCGATAGGATTACAAACCATGGGCACGAATGTTGTCTGTTTACAGGAAACTCATATAGAGGGTTCACAAACACATATTCTTAAAACATTGGGGTATAGACTGGTTTGTGCCACATCACAGGGGGCTCGGGTACGGGGAGTTGCTATATTAGCCAGGGGTTTAGGGTATACTTTTAACTGCTTTAAAGCTGATAAATTTGGCCGTTGGGCAGTCACAGAGTGCCAAGATGGACAGGGGCAAAAAATAACACTTTGTGCCATATATGGAAGCAATAGTGACGACCCGTCAGTTTTCAATGAGATCTCTAACGAGCTCACGCACTGGCCTCTACCTTTACTGATCTGTGGGGATTTTAATATCAATCTCCCCAGTAACTGGTCTATGAAGGACGATTGGCGTTATAATGGCCGGAAACCTAAAGTGTTTAAGGCAATGAAACATATGTGCTATACACATGGGCTTGTAGATGGATGGCAGACTTCCAATCCTAATGATCCTGGGTATACCTTTTTCTCCAACCCACATTGTACTCACGTAAGAATAGATTATATTCTGATGTCTAATTCACTTAGATCTAAGTTTCAAATTGTGAAGTTGCCCCGAATTCTTTCAGACCATAACCCTCTAATTTGTACTCTAGAAATCACATCAGGAAAGATAACCCCTAGATCATGGACATTTGAGAAATCCTTGCTTTTAGACGACAAATATTGCGCTCACATGAGAGAGTGGATCCCTAACTTTTAAAGGATAACATCGGGAGTGTATCAATTGAAGTTTTATGGGACGCTCTAAAAGCAGGGATTCGAGGAGAAACGATGCAATATTCATTGAAGTCTAACAAACTGGCTAGAGAATCCATGAGGGAATTGCAGGAAAATCTTGGACTGGCCGAAGAAGAACTGATAAGGGTGACCAGAGGGATTCAAGGGTTAGAAGAAATAACTAGAATACAGAGCCAGGTGGCAATCGCAAAGGCTGCAATTACAAATATTTTTACCGTCAAAGCCATAAAAAAAGCCGCAGCACATAAAGAGATGTTATACGAGGTCAATGAGCAGGTCGGCCATCAGCTGGCTATACGTATGAGGCAACAGGTTTCAGTAAATTTGATACGTGAAATACAGGACCCAGTCGAAGGCCAAATATCTGATCCAGAACGCATTAGAGAGGCATTCTGGCGATTTTATAGTACTTTGTATACTGAGGAGGGGGAGGGTGACCTAGAAAATATCGAAAAATATTTGGATAGAGGCGGCTTCGATAGGTTCGATGTGGAAGATCAGTCTACCTTAGATGAAATCCCTTACATAGAAGAAATTTTAACTACAATCAAAAATTTACCGAAAGGGAAAGCAACTGGTTTGGATAATATACCTTCGGAATTTTACTCAGCGTTTCTAGATCAGATCAAAGATATTTTATTTGACTTAATTGTACAAATTTTTAAAGGGGACAGCCCCCTAAGTCCTGGTCTAGGGCAAAGATAGTCATTTTTCTTTAAAAAAAAATCTCCAGATCAGCTAGGTTCATACCGCCCTATTACTCTTATTAATACAGACTCTAAGATATATTCAAAAGTTATGGCGAATCGAATTGCCCCTATCATTCATAAAGTAATTGCTAAATACCAGCATGGCTTTGTACCAGCGAGATCAACAATTAATCACATCCAGAGAGTGATCACTTTATTTGATAGCACGGACGTTACAGGAGACCCAATGGCATTGGTTCTTCTTGACGCCGAGAAGGCCTTTGACAGGGTCTCCGGGCAATTTTTGTGGGCCGCTGTGTCCAGGGTTGGAATTAAAAAGGGGTTTATTCAGGCAGTGCAAAAACTATATGTCAACCCTAGGGCCATGGTGATGGTGAATGGTAGCCTCACCAAAGAGTTGATCATTTCTCGAGGAACACGACAGGGGTGCCCATGTTCGCCATTGCTTTTCGCGATCTACATTGATCCCTTCATTCATAGATTGGAGGAAACAGAGAAATAGCACCGATTTTGACACAAGAATATCCGACCAAGATTTTGGCATACGCCGATGACATAGCGGTCGTGACAGCTGATCCCAACACAGCCATGTCGGCTATTGAAAGTGAGGCTCATAAATTTGGGTTAGTATCTGGATACGCACTCAACCAGGGGAAAACACAGGTCGTGCTGAACAATAAAAGTGAGATGCGTGACCCCCGAGTGGTGGATAAGGCTACATATTTAGGTATTTGCATTACATCTAATCTTGGGAATATGGTGGACCTAAATATGAAGCCAATGCTGGGTTCAATGCAGAAAGATCTTCGTCGCTTAGACAATCTACATCTATCTTTAATTGGTAGGGCTAATGCTTTGAAAATGGGTTTTTTCCCTAAAATTTTATATTTATTTAGAGCAATATGCTTAGAATTTTCAGATCAATGGTTTAAATCTATGGAGCGCACTTTTTCAAGTTTTATCTGGGCATATTCGCAACCCCGGCGAGCGTATAAACTTTTGACCCTTTCTAAAGAAAGAGGAGGATTAGCTCTCCCAACCCTTAAAGCATATTATTGGGCATCTGTGCTGCTTTATAGTAGTGAGCTATTACAGAATATTGGGATGGAGATGACACCCGGGGGTGGCTCGCCATCTATCTTTCAGCTAATTTTGGGCAGTAAAAGCAGCGGATATCTCTGGCGACATTTACATGATAGCTACCATAAAAAAGTGAAATTTAAAACACTGATTAATGGGTTTAAGGTTTGGAAGGCTGTAAGAAGAATGTTGGGTATCGGACGCGTATCATTATATACTCCCCTAAGGGATAACCCAGCTCTGCCGGATATTTTTAAAGATAACTGCATCAACAAATGGAATGCAGCAGGAATAACTCATATAGGGTGCCTCTTTTCCCCTGCAGGGATACAATCCTTTGAAGAATTAAAAAAAAACTTTCAACTGGACTGGCGGGATTTTTTTAAATATCTTCAAATTAGAGACTTTTATTACGAAGGGTGGGGGAAGGGCTCTGCCCGAAAAATAACCCTAGTGGAAACATTAATTCACATTAAAAAAGCACTATTGGGGGAATATATTCCCTTTTAAATGCACTGTTTCCGGATGATCTGGAGAAAACATTACAAAAGTGGCAGGGGAAAATTGGTTTAACTATGGATGAATTTAATTATGCCTATTCAATGTCTCAAACAATTCTTATGTCTACAAAACTTCAAGCACAATTTTATAAAACATGTTTTTTTTTATACTATACTCCAGATAAAATCGCCAAATGGGGGAATGGCAAGGGGACTTGCTGCCCTAGATGCATGCTATTTAACGCTGATTGTGTACATATTTACTCTTCTTGTGATGGCCTGACGTCGCTAAAGCAAAACATTGAGAAATTCCTGTCTGCCGTATTGCAAAGTGATGTAGCTCTGTCTAGTGATGTTATTCTATTGGGTGTCACAGATCCGAGTAAAAACAGAATAGGTCATGAACTTATTTTTATCGCCATGGCAGTGTTAAGATTGTGTATAGCCTCGGCTTGGCTGGATCCTATTGCACCGTCTTTTCATCAGTGGCTAGCTAGGTTATTGGCAATTTCTAATTTGGAAGCTGCTATTTATAAACGGAAAGGCAGGAAACTGCGTAAAAGGGGGTTGAGAGTCTGGTCTCCTCTAATAGAATGGTGCCAATCCCAAAGTAATATCTAGTGGTATTTTATTATGTAGTCTGTTTAATCACATGGTATGTTGAGAGATTATTCAATGTTGAGGATAATGTAACATGATTATGAAATTATGAAGTTATGAAATTATTAGATTAAGAAATGATGAAATTGTATTTTTAGCCTGTCTGACCTGGGAGGGTGGGGGTGGGTTTTGGGGAGTTCAAATTGTTGGAAAAAACCAAATAAAGATATTTAAAAAAAAAAAAAAAAGGGCTCAGGTCCTAATCCTCAAATTATATGGGATGGTCTCAAGACCAACACCCAGGGTCACATGATCAAACTAATGACTAAGAAAATCAGGATAATCGTACCCTAAATGAGTTTAAACAACAGATGAAATCAATAGAAAAAAACTTCAAGAACTCCAAAGATAAGTTCCAAATAAACCAACTAACAATGTTAAAATATGAATACAATAAAATCCTCAGTAATATAGCTCATCTAATGACCCAAAGGTATAAAGGTATAAAGCTATGCGGCGGTAATAAAACAGGAAAATTACTTGCTACCAATGTTCCCTCTATTTTTTTCCTCTGTGTGCAGCAGTATAAGGTCTCTGTGTGCTGCAGCAAAGCCTATGTGCGCCTAGAACCAAACCGCGTGTGTGGGTGCAGCCACAAATATCAGTGCAAATATCACTCAAACATTTGCTTAATAAAGTGAAAAGACAGTGTATTTATACACATACAGCACCACATGAAGAGTCTTAAGGCAGGTCATTAATTCCTTGCCACCAGGGGGTATTGGTTCACCATCCTCCCCCCCCTCCTTGTGAAATTAGTACAAAATGCATTCCGGAAATGTTAGATAAATCACTATTGTGAACGGCAGTAGCATCCCAGTCTGGAATTGATAGGAAGCCACATGTGCAGGCTGTTGAAAGTGCCTTAATGCTGGATCAGTCTATACTGGGTATGGAATGCCACAATTGATTTAAAGCCCTTGTGATGATGAAGTAAGGTCTGAAGGGGAATGTGTGGCAAGGTTAGAGGATGCTAAGGAGAGGGCATCTAAAACTATTGAGCTTTTTTGATGCAATTAATAGCCTTAAGGAGGAAGTTTCTGCTCTCAAAACAATGGTGCAAGGGCTGGAAACAGGGTGGGGGAGGCATTGGATTTTAGGTGGGCTAATGTTGCTGATAGTCATTGGGGTAGCAGGATTAGGAGGGCACCCAAATGCCCATACCTCAGTTCCCCCATCCCCACACTGGTAGATATTATAACCTGCTCACCCTGCCCAAGTGTGCCCCACCCAACCCCATTCTTCCGTCAGCACTAGACTCAATAGATGGGGGAGCGTGACTGTTTTATCCTGGTGGGGGGTAGAGGCTCAGAGGGAAGAAATTAAGTAATTTGCCCCCAAATTATTTTGTCTTCCCCTAATGCCCAAGAACCACTGTCTCATTATGGCCTAGACCTGGGGGGTAAGATGATTGGTGGGGTTTACTCTAGATCCCAGCAGCCCATCTGTCACAATGCTGTCTTTCTCATCCAGGTTCCCAAATTACCTGTGGATTCTAGAGAAGATCAACAGGGCCTTATAAATAAAATGACATTGGTTCAGGGAAGTAAAACACTGCTACTCTATCATTAGAAGTGACATTAGTAGCATTGAGAGGTTGAGTATGGCAGGGGCTTCGGCAGATGTTCTTAAAGTAACATTCTACAGTAGAACCATGGTAGATAGTCTTATGGCAATAGACGCATGCCAAAGTCCCAATTCAAATACCAACATTACAATTAGCAATAGGATGTGCAAAGATTGGCACATTTCACCATCTACAAATAAGATCCCCAATACTGACACAGCAGCTCCTACAGGTCACAACTGACTGGGAGATGTAGGTTCCCCTAGAGATAGGATAGGAAGCTGCAGGGATAATGGTAAGGTGTTTGACCTGGACAATACCCCTACTGGTGTAGGCTCTAGGTAGGAGCACCCCAGCATAAGAGCAAGTCTATCCCAATTCCAGCAGAACGCAGCAAAGAAGCCCCAAATAAGATCCAAATCATGTAGCAATGATTAGAAGTAAGCTATCTGAGGATGATTGGTGCCAGCATACAGAGGCTCATGATATTTGTCTCTTCCAAGAGACCTGGAGCACTGATCCCATTCACAGAAATGGCTACTCATGCTTTTGCAAAAATGCAGTTCAATCAAGAAGGGGGAGACCTTCTGGGGAATTAGCAACTTGGGTCAAGGTTACTCGCCAATGCGTAATTACCCCTATCCAGACAGATTCTTTAGGTCTAATGGCAGCTCACCTGAAGTTTTCAGCAGATGTGACCCTGTCCATATTTAATGCTTATTACTGTGTGGTAGGCCAGGCAGATGACGTAAGTACACTAATGGAGCTGGAATTCTTTCAAGTTGATCTTCAAAGTGATTCCTATGTCTTTGTAGCTGGGGATCTAAATACTACGATGGAACCCTTATTAGTGTATGTACCTGAGATGACCTCCGAGATAGATTCTCGGTGGTAGATTCCTCAAATTGATCTTTCCTATGCCAAATGGACACCTCGAGCAGCACAAGCAATGGCACTGGCTCTCAACTTCGACCTTAGAGCAGCCATAAGCAGGACTCCATCTGATAGAAGGGGTAAGCCTGCTTTCAACCAAGTAGACCACTCCTGTAGAATTATTTATTTCTTGGTTAAAGCCAACTTTTGGCCATTTATTAGGAATAAGGATGTGTTGGAGAGAAAGGGCAGCAACTGTAATGCACTTTCCCTATTTGACAAAGGGTGTATGGCTTGTAAATCTGTCCATTTTGGCAATAAGGACGTGGGGGAGGTGACTTACTCCGATAATGGTAAAGCAATCAGTTGGAAGTGGGTAGAGAAAACCCTGAGGTGCTGGATAGAGCCACTGAATTGGTTAGAGAGGCAACAGTAAAACTTACTGATAGTGCGGTGCCCAAAAGATCAGATATACTCTTAGAAGAGCACAACCTGGTATCCAACAATATTAGGGTCTTTCTAGCCACTAAGAGGAAGACTGTCAAGCAAAGTCCTACAGGGACACCCTAGCATACTAAATCCTCCTGCAGGGAAGCCAAAGACAATCTCCTTTCAACAGCCAAAACTGGCAGCAGAGACTCACTTGTAGTACTCACAGTAAACTGACCCCGAAACACGCGGATTGGATTAAGGACATGTCATATTGTAAAACTCAGCTTGATACTTATGCTGAAGACTTACCCCAATCCTCTAGACCACTTGTAGTGTAGAAGTGTAGAAAACTCTATAGGGAGGGAACTAGTGAGGGCAAAGTGAGAGTGAGAAAACTCCCTATGGGCCTCCGTGCAAGATGCTTTGGCAACTAAGGATACCAAAACGTTTTGGAATTCCCTTGCAAGTTTTGAGAAGGGTACAAACAGGAGTGTGGAATTTTGCATCCAACCCCATCAGTGGGTTATCCATTTTAATAATCTTTTTTTTTTTTATTATTTTATTTTCCAGGTCAGTCAAACAGTACAATTTACACATTACATTTCCATACAATAGTGATGGTAAAACATACAGTGGATTTGTACATTATCATGTCATGACGTACCGCCTTGAATATTACCAAAGTTACATTCCTGGTCCCCGTGCACTTAACAAAAGAACATTACAGTACATTCATAGGAGGGCAGTGTGCTATGGCATAAGGTCTGGTAGCCGGCAGGTGTACATGCATGTAGGTATTTCCCCTTGCCCCACAGTGGGAGTAGGTGCATCTCACCCCCCTCGCCGCGTATCTTGCCTGTAACCCGGACATTGTCTACAGCCAGTCTTCAGTTTGCGTGGATAGGAGGCATTGCACTAGTGGGTCCCAGAATTCTCGTGGTCTAGAGGATTGGGGTAAGTCTTCAGCATAAGTATCAAGCTGAGTTTTACAATATGACATGTCCTTAATCCAATCCGCGTGTTTCGGGGTCAGTTTACTGCCCCACTTTAATGCTATTCTTCTCTTAGCCAATAGTAGTGCTACCGCCAATAGCTTACGTCTGCGTGCCAGTTTAATCTTGTAGATGCCCAAAAGACATACAATGGGTGCATTCGGGATACGTTCGCCTAGCATATGCGTGAGAGTGTCAGTAACACCCTGCCAGTAAGATGGAGTTTGGTACACGCCCAGGCCATATGTAGGAAGTCTGCACTGGGGGCCTGACATCTGTGACATTGGTTATCAACCCGAAGTCCATATGCATGTAGTTGCTTGGGTGTGTAGTAAACTTGGTGTATGAACTTGAAGTGTATGATTTTCAGGTTACAATTAGACGTGAGTAGTTGTAGTTGTGTACACCCAAAGTCCCAGTCTTTTTGTGGAATGGCCATGCCCAATGTTGCCTCCCATCGTGCTAAAGGTTTATTTGCCGCTCTAAACTGTTCATGTTGTGATGCAGTGTATAGTTTAGTGACTAGGAGTTGTCGCGTGGCAGATGTTAAAAGTATCTGCAGCGCATTGAGCGTAGGTGGTTCACTCGGGAAGGAGGGGTACAAAGCCCTGATCGCCATGCGTAATCGCAGGTATGCAAAACATTTTAAGGGGGTTTGAAAAGCACTAAGAGCCGCAGCGCCCTGCGGTATGTATTCCGTATCAGGGAAGAGATCACCCATGGTGCGGAGTCCCATCTCTTGTAGTTCTAATGTCATTTTTTGTTCTTGCGTCACCGTAAGCTGTGGATGGTGCCGAAGGGGAAGTGCTGGGGCATATGTCGGGAGTTTTTGTACTCGCTTCGCCAGTGTGTGCCAGACCCTCGATGTGCAGAGCGCTGGGTGTATCTCCGAGTTAGGGGTGTATTGTCGAAGGGAGGATATAAGTGAGAGAAGTGAGGTGGGGTGCATACTCTCGTGCTCCATCGCAATGTGGGGTATGTGACCATGCGGTTGTGTCCAGTAGTGTGCGTGCTGTGCCTGTGCGCAATAGTAGTATAATTGAAAATCAGGGGCGCCAAAGCCACCCTGCACGTAGGGTCTCGTCAGCTCCCTCCATCCTACCCTCGCGTGTTTTCCTGCCCATGTCAAGCGGAGCTGTGCAGTGCGTAGTCTGTTAAACAGGGCCTGTGGTAGCCAAATCGGTATGTTCATAAATAAGTATAAAAAACGGGGAAGCACAATCATTTTTTGCAGCGCAATTCTGTCCGCAAGAGACAGGGGCAGTCGGATCCATCTGGATATTTGATCTTCTAATTTATTGATCGCTGTGCCATAGTTTTCGCGTATCACAGTGTCTATGTCCCGGTGTATCCAAACACCTAGGTATTTAACTGGTTCTGTCTGGTTCTGCGAGGGATGGCTTGGTCGTTACCGGAGTGAGAGGGATAAGCACCAACTTGTCCCAGTTAATACACAACCCCGAGAAAAATGCAAATGTAATATATTCCCTAATGAGCTCGTTGCGATTATCTTCCGGGTACCTAGTGTATAAAACCATGTCGTCTGCATAGAGTGATATACTAACAGGACGCAACTGGAACTGCAGCGCAGATTCGGCGTGTTTCTGGCGTATCTTACAAGCTAATGGTTCCAGTGCCAGTGTGAAAAGTAAAGCCGACAAATGGCATCCTTGTCTCTTTCCCCTATAAATGCTAATGGGAGCAGAAGTAATGCCATTAATTCTCAACCGTGCGCAGGGCTCTGTATATAACAGTGCTATCCATTTTAAATAGGGTTCCGGAACCCCATGCGTCTAAGAACATAGAACATATAAGGCCATTCTACAGAATCAAACGCTTTTGCAGCGTCTAATAAGGCCGCAGTGGCCGGCAGTTCTGGGTTTATATGGTGAAACATGGCAAATATAGTACGCAAGTTTTGCGTAGTGGAGCGGGACGGGATAAAACCCGCCTGATCTGGCAGGACTAACTTCTGCAGTAGAGGTTGCAGACGAAGGGCTATAATTTTGGCTAGAATCTTAGCATCCGTGGTAATGAGTGAAAGGGGGCGATAGGACTCGCAGTGGGTTGGGTCCTTGTCCGGCTTTAGGAGGGTGATCAGTACCGCTTCACGTATGGAAGGGGGCAGCACGCCATCCTCGTATGATTCCTCATACATGGCCGCCAAACGTGGTAATAACAGATTCTTGTATTCCTTATAAAATTCGGCCGGGAGGCCATCTATGCCCGGTGCCTTATTGTTAGGAAGGGAATTTATGGCTTGGCGGAACTCGTCCTCAGTTATATGGTGACTAAAATATTCACGATGAGTATCAGAGAGCCATGCCAATGCGATATCATCAAAATACTGATTCAGCTCGGTAGGGTCAGGGGTAGTGCCTGCCGTATAGAGCCTGGCATAATAATCCTGGAAACACTGTGAAATCGAGGGAGTTTCGTATCGGGCCTGGGCCTGGGAGTCCATAATCCTAGTTATGTATGATGCTGAGGGGGGGGACGTATTTTGCTAGAAAGCACTCTCCCAGGTCTACAACCCTCCCCATATGTTCGCCCCGTGTATTTCTTCGAGATATACTTGAGTTCGCTGTCTGCGAATTCATGATATGTGCCTATTTTGCCTCTTATGTCAGCTAGAACCTGGGGATCTAGGGTGGACCCATAAGTGGACTCGAGCTGTTTAATGTCTGCCTCTACCATAGAAAGCTGTCTGCGAATATCCTTAAGTATGCCAGCGTGTTTACCGATACAGCATCCGCAGATGGTCACCTTGAATGCTTCCCATAAAACCTTAGCGCTCTCTACGGTGCCCACATTATGCTCAAAGAATGCAATGATAGCTTGCCGTAGATCAGAATTAAAGACCTGATCTTGCAATGTACTTGGCTGAAGGCGCCATGCATATTGGCGCGGTGTATGCGGGGGGATGGCGAGTTCTAGTCGGACTGGCCCATGATCAGAGAGGGTTTTCGGTAAGTGTGTGACATCCGTGGTCCAGGCATTAACGTCTGCAGTAGTGATCCAGAAATCGATCCTGGACCATGTATTGTGAGTGGTGGACGTGCATGTGCCCTCTCGGCGATGGGGATGGCGTATTCTCCAAATGTCGAGCATGGCATAGTCCTCCATCCCATCCTTAAGTGATTTAGCCAAATTTTTCCCATATCTGTCATTCCCTGTGGATCTGTCTACTAGTGGGTCCAAGCACGTATTGAAATCTCCGCCCCAGATTATTGCAGAAGGAGATAGCAAGTGCAGTTTTTTCCAGATATCCATGAAAAAAGAGGGGTCATCTATGTTAGGACCATATGCTGTGACAATAGTTATGATCGTACCGCCAAAGTCACCCTGTACAATGATGTATCTGCCTTGGTCATCTGAGTGTGAGTAGAGCAATGTAAACGGTGTGCCTCGTTTAATCAGAAGGAGTACCCCCCTGGTGTAAGAGGAGTATGAGGAGGCGAGTCTGTAGGTGGCCCATCTAACCCCGATTCTACAGTCAGTGTCGCGAGTGAGGTGAGTGTCTTGGAGGCAGGCTATGTCCACCGCGTGTCTGTCTAAGTATGCAAAGACTTTCCTGGTCTTAAGAGGATTATTCAGCCCGCGCACATTCCATGTCAGAAGTGTTAATTTCCTCGTATCTCTATCGCCCATAGCCGTTGTCAGAGCAAGTGACGGAACCCAACATGCAGCAAATCATGCATGTACAAATCATGTGATATGCAATAATTGCTTTGTCTGAACTGACTGTTTTACTGAACTTCCCTACTACCCCCCCACCCACATCGCCACCCCCAACATGGCGAAGACATACCCATGAAGCATAGAACAATATCCCCACCCAGCCCCAATCTCATGTTCAAGAACAAAAAAATGTGATGTACACTCGGGGGCGATAGCTGCCAGCCAAACCCCGGGGCTACTCAAGACCACGGGTGGACGTCTAGCCCATCCATCGGAGTTGCAAATATATTGTAGATCAACTTGACCACAGAGGATAGAAAGGTGCATAAAGCCCTATAAAACAGGATACAATTCCCAACTTTGAAACAATGATCCAAGTTCTGAGAACAGGTGCCAGTTATCACACATACATAGAATGGCAGTAAGTCTCTGTCTACTGAGCACCATACTTATCTGAGTTTGATACCAAAGTCTATGGGATCGTCGTGTAGTGCCATTTTCACGCAACCTGCATTGGGGAGAGAAGGCCAGTATTACTCAACGTCCGAGGTGCCCCCCTGATCTTCTTGTGCTCCTCTAGGGGATTTCCGACGTGGAGGTTGAGGGACTTTCGATCAAAGGAACTTGGTCACCTCCGTCGGATCATTGAAGATTCTGTTCCTGCCGTCGTCCGTCACCCGTAGCCGTGCTGGATAGAGCATCGCGTACGGAATGTTACTTTCACGGAGTTTCTTTTTTACCTCCACAAATTTCTTCCGCGCCTCTTGCACTTGGGAGGTAAAGTCAGGATAGATGGATATGTCCATTCCTTCATGGTTGAGGCGACCTATCTCTCGGTCCTTTCGGAGCGCCGCATCCCGATCTCGATAATTTAGTAATTTAGGAGTCTTGCAATTATCGGTCTTGGTCTCGCTCCGGGTGCAGGTTGAGGTGCAAGTGACCTGTGAGCTCTCTCCACTATGAACACCTCCGAGAAGGTGTCTCTGCCGAGGAGCGCAATCAGCAGTGACTCGATATAGCGCTCCATATTACCCGTGTTGGTCGACTCTGCCACTCCCATAAAGCGTAGATTGTTACGGCGAGAGCGCACTTCGAGGTCCTCCGACTTTGCCAGCATGGCTGCCATTGCTTTATCCATTTTCTCTTGTTTCGTCTCCATTTGACGTTGCGCATCCTCAGAGTCCGATATGCGACGCTCCGCCATTTCAATTCTCTCCGTGTGCCTATCCAGGCGTTCAGACATGCGGTCCACTCGATAAGTCAGGGAATCAATTTTCCCATCGATGTTGGATAAAGTGGACTTGATTGTTGTGAACATAGAGTGGACGTCAGCAGGTGTGTTGGTGCACAGCGTCGGGTCGTTCGCTTGACTGCTCAGAGGGTCGTCTGTGGAGTGCTCTATGGTCTTTTTTGATTGTTCAAAATGCAATTTGGGTTGGTTTCTGTCCGGTTTCCCCATGACGAGAACCACGACGTGAGGCCAAGGAGGAAAATCGGAGTATGCAGTTCAGGGACCAGTGAGCGTCTCCAGTGAGTCGCAGATGGACCCAAGGGGGAGGTCAGTGCTGGAACGTTTCAGCCAGACCGTAGTACAGGCCTCCAAAGGGGAATGCAATTGCGCCAGTGATGGGGAGTCAGGGCAAGAGAGCAGGGGTCAATCACAACAGGGGGGCGCACACTCTGCGGCCGGTCATGCAGGATAATGTGGAGGGGGTAGACCACATGGTCCTCCAGACCAGGAGCAGGTCACCAGCCGAGTGAGGCACAGGACATATGTAGCAAGGCCCCCAGCAAGACTTCTACAGCAGCCGTCAATCAGCGCAGTCTAAAATGGCCCATCGACACCCCCGCAGGCAGGGTTAGAGCGCCAGATTGCTCCTGCAGGCCCAGGTCACGTTCACCCCAGTAGCGGCTGGCCTACAGCCAGGGCACCCACAGCTGAGTCCCTCCAGGCGGGCAGCAGGTCAGGCCGGTGGGGAGAGGCCCAGCGGTTCCGGCACCGGCGCCCAAGCAGAAGCTGCCGCAGAGGCACCACCCTCGCCACACAGGCCCCAGCGTGGCGCGGATCACAGCAGCAGCGGGCCCAAAGCCAGGGCACCCCAGCAAGGTCTCACCAGGCGGCCGTAGGCCGAGCAGGGGACAGGCACGCCACAGGGGAAGAAGGCCCAATTGGAGCCCACGCCGGTCCCGGCGCCCAAGGAGGGGCCGCCGCCCCCGATGCGCAGGCCACGGTGCGGCACGGGCCCGCTCCGATCACTCACCCCAAGGGTCGATCTCCAGGCATTGGCCTCCGCAGGCAGCACACCGGCTGAGGTAGGTGGAGCAGGCGTGAGGCGGCCGCAGACGTCGGCCCCGGCGTTCAGCAGGCGTTTTCACCGAGGTTTCCCACACTGGAGGGTCTCTCACCGGGTGTCGGCCCACATGGGCAGCAGTCCGGACAAAAGTTGAATGTGCAGGTACGATCCGCTCCGGCTACGCCACAAAAGGAGCAGGTCTGGAGGCTCCGAACTTCGTCCTCGGCACACGAGTACACTCCGCCGCCAGGGTGCCTCCCTCGCCGCCCAGGCCTCAGCATGGCGTGGGTCCTGCCATGGTCGTTCTCAGCGGGGGCCGATCGCCGCTGGCCAGGAACAGGTCCGCAGGTCGGCGTCACCACTCAGGACAGCAGGGTGATGAAGTTGGGCGATTTCACAGCCAATTGATCAGGATAATTGCAGGATAGGGCTTACGACCGCAGGAGCACGCTCAGCCTGCGGCCATCTCCAGGCGTGGCTAGCTCCGCCCCCCAGCCATTTTAATAATCTTTATAGGGAAAATAGTATTCAGGCTGAGATATGTTTAGAGTGGCCCTCTAAGCAGGCTTACTTACCCAAAAGTGCGTTCACTACTTTGGTACTGGGGTTGAATGAAACTAAGCCTGCTATTTCTTCCTGTCTGGCAGCAAAAGCTGTAGGCCTGACATGATCCCTAACAATCTCTTTTTAGCTAATGTGGAAGTATAATTGTCTAACACAAATCTAGCAGGCATGGAGATCCCCAAATCCTGGAAACTGGCAGAGATTATCCCCATATTCGAAAAAGGGGACCATAGTGACCTGGGCAGCTACAAGCATATCAATCTGTTAGATGCCCTCCAAAAAAAAACTTTTGCAAATAGGCCCTTGTTCATCTTATTTAGTGGATTGAAGAGCAGAAAGTATTATTGGACTTCCAGGCAGGTTTTAAAAGCAATGTTAGTAGAGCTGAGCAGGTCTTCCAGTTTATTTGCGTTTACTGGAAGATAGTTCTTATCAACAGGCGCAAACTTTATGCCGTCTTTGTCAGTTTACATGCTGCTTTTGACTTGGTCCCCAGAGCTAAGCTCTGGAAGGTCCTAGAGGAGATGGGAATTCGAGATAACCTCTTGGATATCTTAATACGGATGCATTCACAAACTTTTGCTCAGGTAAGGTGGGGTGAAATTAGCCAATTGACTTATTTTTTACACACTGTCTTACATATGAAAGGCAGAAATGCATGGGAAAATAATTGGTAATAACATTTGTTCTACTATTCTGTCTCCTAAGTCTACTGATAAAAATGGTACCTCACTAATGTGCCTAGGCCTAGTGCCAGCGACAGAAAATAGCCCAAAACGCAATGTGGACACATCACATTTTTCCACTGAAAACTGACCCTTTTTTTGCAATATGCCCAGCTGTGGATTTTGGGCCGTAGTTCAGCCGGCACCTAGGGAAACCTAGCAAACCTGTGCATTTGTGAAAACTCGACACCCAGTAATCCAGGATGGGGTGACTTGTGTGGCTCTCACTAGGGTCTATTATCCAGAATCCCTTGCAAACCTCAAACTTTGTCAAAAAAACAAGTTTTCCTCACATTTCTGTGAAGGAAAGTTCTGGAATCTGTGGGTGGATGGAAGTTTGTGGCTTCCCACAAAATGCCACCCACTCAGCATTACCCCAAGTCTCCTGATAAAAATGGTGCCTCACTTGTGTGGGTAGACCTAGTGCCCACAACAGGAAACGGCCCATAACGCAACGTAGACACATCACATTTTTCCACTGAAAACTGAAACTTTATTCGCAACGTCCCAAGCTGTGGATTTTGGGCCCTAGTTCAGCCGGCACCTAGTGATACCTAGCAAGCCCATACATTTTTGAAAACTCGACACCCAGGGAAATCCAGGATGGGTGACTTGTGTGGCTCTCCCCAGGTTCAGTTACCTAGAAGCCCTTGCAAATCTCAAAATGTGTCTAAAAAAACACATTTTCAACACATTTCTGTGATGGTAAGCTCTGGATTCTGTGGGAAGCCACACACTTCCATCCACCCAGCATTCCCCCAAGTCTCTCAATAAAAATGGTACCGCACTGGTGTGGGTAGGTCTAATGCCCGCGACAGGAAACGCCCCAAAACACAACTTGAACACATCACATTTTTCCACTGAAAACTGACCCTTTTTTTGCAATGTGCCTGGCTGTGGATTTTGGGCCCTAGCTCAGGCGGCACCTAGGGAAACCTAGCATGCCTGTACATTGTTGAAAACTAGACACCCAGGTAAATCCCAGATGCCATGACTTGCGTGGCTCTCACCGGGTTCTGTTACACAGAAGCCCCTTGCAAACCTCAAAATTTGTCTAAAAAAACACATTTTCCTCACATTTCTGTAATGGAAAGCTCTGGATTCTGTGGGAAGCCCCAAACGTCCTTCCACCCAGCATACACTCAAGTCTCTCAATAAAAATGATACCTCACTTGTGTGGGTAGGCCTAGTGCCGCGACAGGAAACAGCCCAAAACGCAACGTGGACACATCACATTTTTTCCTCTGAAAAATGACCCTTTTTTGCAATGTGCCTAGCTTTGGATCTTGGGCCCTAGCTCAGCCGGCACCTAAGAAAACCTAGCAAACCTGCATATTTTTTTTAACTAGACACCCGGGGTAATCCAGGATGGGTGACCTGTGTGGCTCTCCCCAGGTTCAGTTACCCAGAATCCAAAATGTGTCTAAAAAACATTTTCCTCACATTTCTGTGATGGAAAGCTCTGGAATCTGTGGGGAGCCACACACTTCCTTCCACCCAGCATACTCCCAAGTCTCTCAGTAAAAATGGTACATCACTTGTGTGAGTAGGCCTAGTGTCCGCGACAGGAAACGGCTCAAAACATATGTGGAGACATCAAAATGAGTTATCACAAAACGACCAGGTTTTGCAAGAGTGCAACCTGTGTTTTTGGTGGCCATCCAGGGAAACCAAACAAACTCAGATATTTATGAAAACTAGACACCCGGGGGGTCCAAGGAGGTGTGGCTGGTGTGGATCCCCCAACTTTTTCTTACCCAGAATCCCCTTAACCCCTTCGATGCTTATGACGAGCTGGACTCGTCATGGCACACAGTGGTCGTGTGCTCATGACGAGTCCAGCTCGTCATAAGACTCACCCACAGGGGAAGCGCTGGCGCTCCCCCCGTGGGAATCCGATCGTTATTTTTTTTGGGGGGAAGGCAGGGGAAGGGCTTCCCCTGCCTCCCCCCGCACCCCCCCTCAATGACGTCAGTGCAGCAGGAATGCCCACTAGAAACCAGGGATTTTTTTTGATTTTTTTTTAAACGTCTAAATTCTGTTTTGGGGAGCGGCCCCTTGGGCAAGGGTCGCTCCCCTTTTGGGGGTAATATGTTTTTGGTGCTCTGCCCCCCCTGGGGGGGCAGTTTTTTTACAAATAAATCGGGAGGGTGATGGCGAGTGTTGTGCACTGGCCTGGCAGGTTGCTGGCAGTGCATACACCACCCCCGTGTGTGGCAGCCCGGGCTGAAACAGCTTCCGGGCACACACACATGTGCATGATATAGAGGTATACTGCAATAAGTGGCACTCAGAACACAATGAAGAGCGAACTAGAGGGGGCTGAGAGTGAAAGTATAGTGTCTTTGGAAGAGAAGAGATTTGAGGTCAGCTTTGAAGATCCGGGTAGAGGTGGCACGGAGCAATGGGGGAAGCGATTCTCACCGGATTGCGCCATCGACAGGAGGTCAGGATAGGAGTGACGTGGTCGCTTCGTTTAGACCCTGAAATGAAGCGAGCTGCTGAATGGAGGATGGATTTGAGAGGGGAGAGGTGGGATTTGGGTAGGCCCGTCAGAAGAGAATTGCAATAATCCAGTCTTGAGAGAACCAGAGATTGTACCAAGGTTTTTAAGTCTTTCTCCGGGAAGAACCGACGGATCCCCCATAGAAGGCGCAACTGGTAACGTGCGTTCTTAGCAATAGAGTTGATGTGGGAGATTAGGTTGAGTCTTTTGTCAAGAATGACACATAGGGATTTAGCGCTGTCGACAATGATGGGTTTGTTGTTGAGTAGGTTCAGCTGATCCATCCAAGATTGAACAGGAGGAGGTGAGAGAGAGGTAGAGAGGAGGAGGAATTCAGTTTTGGCGGGATTCAGAATGAGTTGGTGAGCTAACATCCAGTTGTGAATAGAGTTGAGAGTAGAGTTGAGTAGTGAGAGATCGTGTGCGGAAGATAAAGGTATCTTCCCACTAGTCCACCAGGCATTTATTTGTGGAGAGTGACCCCTTGGGTGGCAGAATAGCAGTATGTTTTTAGGCCCATCTGCCCCCAAGGAGGGCAGAAGCCACTAGACACCAGGGTTTTTAATTTTTGTGTTGGGGAGTGGCCAAAAGGGCAAGGGTTGCTCCCTTTACGGGGGTGAATATTTTATTTATACTCTTTGGCCCACCTACCCCTTAGCTTGGCTGGTGGATTGTGTGTGGACTGGTGCATTATTTGCATATGTGATTGTAATGTTTTTTTCTCCTTTTTATTCTAGTGTAAAGCTTTTGATTCCTGTTTGCGGTTTCGGCAGTGGTTGTTCTGCAGTTTTGTGTAATTGCATTTATTTGGTAAGAAAAATATTTTTGTTGTGTGTACTCCAAATGAGTATTATTGTAATGCATGAATGAATTTTTTGTAAGTGGTGTCATAATGGCAGCATATTTGTTAGTGTTCAGAGCATGAAATTCTTTGCGATGTTTTGCATTGTCTTATGTGTAATTTTTTTCTTCTTCTTTTTAGTGGGATATTGTTGATCCTTACTGTGTCTGTGCAGAGTAGGTGGTGGTGAGTCTAGCTGCTTCTGTCACGTGAGTGGTATAGTGTTGGAGTATATAGGTCTTTGTGATAAAGCTACATTTTGTTTATTTCTTTTTTTTACAAAGGGTTTGTTGTTGTTGACTTGTTTGACAAGTAACCTTTATTAGTAAGCATTATGGCTAGCCGTAGAATTACTGCTCAGCAGGTGGTTGGTTTGCTTCTTGAATCTTCCTCTGAGCAGGATTATGAGACTGACAGTGCGTCTGAGGGAGAGGAGGGAGGGGAGGGAGGGGAAGATTCAGGCAGTGAGTTTTCTCTCGCATGGAATCATCGGATGATGAAGGTACTCTCAGTGCAGATGAAGTGCCTGATTTAGAGGAGGATACTACTGTGCCGATGGTGCAAGAGGCATCTGGATTGCAGCCTGGGGCTGCTAGGCTTCCTACTGGAAGTGCTGGACTCTGGGTTGATCCAAACATGGTGCAGCCGGTGTTGCCTGCCTTTAGTGGTTATGCAGGGTGTAGAGTGGATTGTGAACATTATTTGCCTATACAGTATTTTCAGTTGTTTATGGATGATGTATTTTTGGGTGAGATTGTTGAGCAGACTAATTTGTATGCTGAACAGTTTTTGAGGGACAACAGTGCCAGACTTAGGCCCCATTCTAGAGCTACCCGGTGGAGTCCCACAAATCTGGAAGAGATGAAGAAGTTTTGGGTTTGACTTTTTTGATGGGTTTGATAAGGAAGCCGTCCATGGGTTCATATTGGTCTACCAGTCCCTTGATGGCAACGGCCATATTTCCTGCAGTTATGACTCTGTGATCGGTATTTACTTTTGCTTCGGATGCTGCATTTTGTTGATAATGGTTTGGCGTTGCCACGAGATCACCCTGAATGTGACCGTCTTTTTAAGATTCGGCCTGTTCTTGATCACTTTGTAGATCGATTTTCAGAGATCTATACTCCAGGGAAAGAAATATCTATTGATGAGTGTTTGGTCCTGTTCAAGGGCCGTTTGGTTTTTAGGCAGTACATTCCTAGCAAGAGGGCACACTATGGAATTAAGCTGTATATGTTGTCTGAGAGTAGGACAGGATATGTTTTTAATTTGCGTGTGTACACTGGTAGGGATTCCACTATTGACCCCCTGGTTGTCCGTCCACTTTTGGAGTTTCAGAGAAAATTGTGTGGGATCTTGCTAGAGGACTGTTTAACAGAGGCCACCATTTGTACCTTGATAACTTCTACACTGCTGTGCAATTGTTTAAGGAATTGTTCAAAGTGGACACTTTTGCTTGTGGCACAATCCGCTCTAACCGTAAAGGTTATCCAAAAGAGCTTGTTTGCAAAAAACTTCAGAGGGGACAGTGCAGTGCCTTGCGTAGTGAGGAACTGCTAGCTGTGAAATTTGTGGACAGGAGGGATGTGTACATGCTGACTACCATCCATGATGAGAGTACTTCACCTGTGGCTGTTTGGGGTCAGATTGCTGAAGTGCGCAAACCTGTGTGCATTTTAGACTACAATAAGCACATGGGTGGTGTTGATAGAGTAGATCAGAGGTTGGAACCTTACACTGCTATTCAGTAAGGCTTACATTTGGTATAAGAAGTTGGCCATCCATCTCTTCAATTTAGCAACTTTCAATGCTTTTGTTGTGTTCAAGGAGTGTTCTCCTGCGTCAAAGTTGACTTTTGTTCAGTTTCAGCAGTCTGTCATAGGCAGCCTTGTTGTTGTGGAAAAGGCAAGTGTTCCTAGAGTTGGAGTGGTGGAGGATGTGGCTCGATTGAAAGATCGCCACTTTCCTGATCACATTCCTCCTACACCCTCAAAAGACTTTCCCACTAGGAGACGTAGAGTCTGTTGGCGAAGAGGTACGCGGAAGGAGACTCGTATGTACTGCCCTGAGTGTCCTTCTAACCCTGGGCTGTGTGTGCTGCTTGTTATAGAGCGTACCACAAGCAAAAGAATTATTGGGAGCAACCATGAGTGGTAAAGTGAACTGCCTGGTCTGTAATGTTTAAGAATTGTTGTTCTGTTTCAAGGTTGGCATTAGTGCAATGTATTTAGTTTCTGATTTTGTGTTAGTAGATTTGTATCTATTTGCAATTTGTTTGTGTTTTCTTTTTGTATAAAAATCCTAAATGTGATGGTGGTGTGTGTAGGCTGGTGCTTGGCTGGCGGTGTGCGTGGAGTGGCGCTTGGCTGGCGGTGTGCGTGGAATGGCTCTTGGCTGGCGGTGTACGTGGAGTGGCGCTTGGCTGGCGGTGTGCGTCGAGTGGCGCTTGGCTGGCGGTGTGCGTGGAGTGGCTCTTGGCTGGCGGTGTGCGTGGAGTGGCGCTTGGCTGGCGGTGTGCGTGGAGTGGTGCTTGGCTGGCGGTGTGCGTGGAGTGGCGCTTGGCTGGCGGTGTGCGTGGAGTGGCGCTTGGCTGGCGGTGTGCGTGGAGTGGCGCTAGGCTGGCGGTGTGCGTGGAGTGGAGCTAGGCTGGCGGTGTGCGTGAAGTGGCGCTTGGCTGGCGGTGTGCATGGAGTGGCGCTTGGCTGGTGGTGTGCGTGGAGTGGCGCTTGGCTGGCGGTGTGCGTGGAGTGGCGCTTGGCTGGCGGTGTGCGTGGACTGGCGCTCGGCTGGCAGTGTGTGAGTAGTGACTTGCTGCTGGTCACTACACACACTGCTAGCTGAGCGACACTCCACGCAATCCATCAGCTTGTGTGGTTGCTGTGTTAGGAATGTGGGCGTGTGAAAGTGATGGGCCCTTGAATGGCACTGTCTGCTGGTGTGAGTGTTGTAATGTGATGGGCCCGCGGCTGGTGGTGTGAATGGTTTTGTATTTGTCACACGTATGAAAGGTGTATGAATGGCCTGTAAAGAGGTTGGTGCCTTGTCGTGGCTTTACAGCTCACGAGCTGTGAGTCAATGGTTCAGTTTCTAGTCCTTTCAATTATTAACAGTGCATTTCATTTTTGTGAAATCACTTGTTAATACAATTGTATATACTGAACCATCACTCACCCTTGTGCCAAATCCAACCAGTATGTGTGTGTGCTTGAGGATTAGATGGCTGTGCAGTAATATTTTTTTTTGTCTTTCTCAAGCAGGGTGTACCTTGTCCCTTTTTGTGAATGTTGTAATGTGTTTGTTTCGTGCCTGGTGGTGTGAATGGTCTTGTGTGTATCACGTATGAAAGGTGTGTGAATGGCCTGTAAAGCGGTTGGGGCCTTGACGTGGCTTTACAGCTCACGAGCTGCGAGTCACTGGTTCAGTTTTTTGTCCTTTCAATTATTGACAGTGCATTTCATTTTTGTGAAATCTCTTGTTAATAAAATTGTATATACTGAACCATCACTTGCCCTCGTGCCAAATCCAACCAGTATGTGTGTGTGCTTGAGGAATAGATGGCTGTGCAGTAATCTTTGTCTTTTTAGTCTGTCTGCCAAGGTGTACATTCCGTCTAAGAATAACCTACCAACTGTAGATATTGTCGTAAACGAAACACCCATGGGAGTACATGGTGATATCTCTCTTGTGGACCCCAACAAGTTATGGTACCCACAATGTCCTGCAAATCTCAAAATGTCTGTCACATTTTCCTTGCAATATTGTGCCAAAATTTTCACGCTGCAGAAATAAACAACACATTATCTCAAAATGACCTGGTTTTGCAAGGGGGTCACCTGGGTTTTGGCTCGGGGCTCGGCGGCCACATGGGAAACCTACCAAACCCACACATTTCTGAAAAGTAGACACCCGGGGGCTTCCAGGAGGTATGGCTTGCGTGGATCCCCCAACGTTTCCTACCCAGAATCCCTGCAAACCTCAATTTTAGCTGAAAACATCACTTTTTTCAGACATTTTTGTGTGGGAAAGTGTGGCATCACCGGCCTCACACAAATTTCCTACCACCCAGCGTTCCCCAGGTCTCCCGATAAAAATGGTGCCTCACTTGTGTGGGAGGCCCAAGTACCCGCGACAGGCAAGGGCCCACAACGTATTGAGGCGACCTCAAAATGGCCTATCACAAACGACCTGGTTTTGCAAGGGGGGTCCCATGACGTTTTGGCCCGGGGCTCGGCGGCCACCTAAGGAAACCTACCAAACCCACACATTTCTGAAAAGTAGACACCCGGGGGCTTCCAGGGAGGTATGGCTTGCGTGGATCCCCTAACGTTTTCTTACCCAGAATCCCCTGCAAACCTGACATTTTGCTGAAAAAATCCCTTTACACACATTTGTGTGGTAAAGCTGTGGCATCACCGGGCTGACACAAATTTCCTACCACCCAGCGTCCCCCAGGTCTCCCGATAAAAATGGTGCCTCACTTGTGTGGGAGGCCCAAGTACCCAGCGACAGGCAAGGGCCCAAAACATTTTTAATAGGCAATGTTGATGTTGCCTCAAAACGTTTTGTGTCCTTGCATGTCGCGGGTACTTGGGCCTCCCACACAAGTGAGGCACCATTTTTATCGGGAGACCTGGGGGAACGCTGGGTGGTAGGAAATTTGTGTGAGGCCAGTGATGCCACACTTTCCACACAAAAATGTGTGAAAAAGTGATTTTTTTCAGCTAAAATTGAGGTTTGCAGGGGATTCTGGGTAGGAAACGTTGGGGGATCCACGCAAGCCATACCTCCCTGGAAGCCCCGGGTGTCTACTTTTCAGAAATGTGTGGGTTTGTAGGTTTCCCTAGATGGCCGCCGAGCATCGAGGCCAAAGACCCAGGTGACCCCCTTGCAAAACCAGGTGGTTTTGAGATAGGCAATTTTGATGTCAGCCTCACTACGTTTTGGGCCCTTGCCTGTCGCGGTACTTGGGCCTCCCACACAAGTGAGGCACCATTTTTATCGGGAGACCTGGAGGAACGCTGGAGTGGAAGGAAATTTGTGTGAGGCCAGTGATGCTACACTTTCCCACACAAAAATGTGTGAAAAAAGTGATTTTTTCAGCTAAAATTGAGGTTTGCAGGGGATTCTGAGTGAAAGCGTTGGGGGATCCACGCAAGCCATACCTCCTGGAAGCCCCGGGTGTCTACTTTTCAGAAATGTGTGGGTTTGGTAGGTTTCCCTAGATGGCCGCCGAGCACGGGGCCAAAGACCCAGGTGACTCCCTTGCAAAACCAGGTGGTTTTGAGATAGGCAATTTTGATGTCGCCTCACTACGTTTTGGGCCCTTGCCTGTCGCGGGTACTTGGGCCTCCCACACAAGTGAGGCACCATTTTTATTGGGAGACCTGGGGGAACGCTGGGTGGTAGGAAATTTGTGTGAGGCCAGTGATGCCACACTTTCCCACACAAAAATGTGTGAAAAAAGTGATTTTTTTCAGCTAAAAGTGAGGTTTGCAGGGGATTCTGGGTAAGGAAACGTTGGGGGATCCACGCAAGCCATACCTCCCTGGAAGCCCCCGGGTGTCCAATTTTCCAGAAATGTGTGGGTTTGGTAGGTTTCCCTAGATGGCCGCCGAGCACGGGGCCAAAAACCCAGGTGACCCCCCTTGCAAAACCAGGTGGTTTTGAGATAGGCAATTTTGATGTCCCTTCACTACGTTTTGGGCCCTTGCCTGTCGCGGGTACTTGGACCTCCCACACAAGTGAGGCACCATTTTTATCGGGAGACCTGGGGGAACGCTGGGTGGTAGGAAATTTGTGTGAGGCCAGTGATGCCACACTTTCCCACACAAAAATGTGTGAAAAAAGTGATTTTTTTCAGCTAAAATTGAGGTTTGCAGGGGATTCTGGGTAAGGAAAGGTTGGGGGATCCATGCAAGCCATACCTCCCTGGAAGCCCCCGGGTGTCTACTTTTCAGAAATGTGTGTGTTTGGTAGGTTTCCCTAGGTGCCGGCAGAGCTAGGGTTCACAAACTACAGCTAGGCACTTTGCCAAAAAGGGTCATTTTTCACTGCGAAATTGAGGTGTGACCACGTTGCGTTTTGCTCCGTTTCCTGTCGCAGGCACTAGGCCGACCCACACAAGTGAGGTACCATTTTTCTCGTAAGACTTTGGGGAACGCGGGGTGGGTGGAAATTTGTGGATCCACGCAGATTCCAGAACTTTCCACCACAGAAATGTGGGGAAAATGTGTTTTTATTGACAATTTGTTATGTTTGCAAGGGATTCTGTGTAACAGAACCTGGTGGGAGGCAGTCAAGTCACCCCATCCTGGATTCCCCTGGGTGTCTAGTTTTCAAAAATGTATAGGTTTGCTAGGTTTCCCTAGGTGCCGGCAGAGCTAGGGTTCAAAAACTACAGCTAGGCACTTTGCCAAAAAAGGGTCATTTTTCACTGCGAAATTGAGGTGTGACCACGTTGCTTTTTGCGCCGTTTCCTGTCGCAGGCACTAGGCCGACCAGCACAAGTGAGGTACCATTTTTCTCGTAAGACTTTGGGGAACGCGGGGTGGGCTGAAATTTGTGGATCCACGCAGATTCCAGAACTTTCCACCACAGAAATGTGGGGAAAATGTGGTTTTTTGGACAATTTTTTAGGTTTGCAAGGGATTCTGGGTAACAGAACCTGGTGGGAGGCAGTCAAGTCACCCCATCCTGGATTCCCTTGGGTATCTAGTTTTCAAAAATGTATAGGTTTGCTAGGTTTCTCTAGTTGCCGGCAGAGGTAGGGTTCAAAAACTACAGCTAGGCACTTTGCCAAACAAGGGTCATTTTTCACTGCGAAATTGAGGTGTGACCACGTTGCGTTTTGCGCCGTTTCCTGTCGCAGGCACTAGGCCGACCCACACAAGTGAGGTACCATTTTTCTCGTAAGACTTTGGGGAACGCGGGTTGGGCAGAAATTTGTGGATCCACGCAGATTCCAGAACTTTCCACCACAGAAATGTGGGGAAAATGTGTTTTTTTGGACAATTGTTTATGTTTGCAAGGGATTCTGGGTAACAGAACCTGGTGGGAGAAAGTCAAGTCACCCCATCCTGGATTCCCCTGGGTGTCTAGTTTTCAAAAATGTATAGGTTTGCTAGGTTTCCCTAGGTGCCGGCAGAGGTAGGGTTCAAAAACTACAGCTAGCACTTTGCCAAAAAAGGGTCATTTTTCACCTCGAAATTGAGGTGTGACCACGTTGCGTTTTGCGCCGTTTCCTGTCGCGGGCACTAGGCCGACCCACACAAGTGAGGTACCATTTTTCTCGTAAGACTTTGGGGAACGCGGGGTGGGCGGAAATTTGTGGATCCACGCAGATTCCAGAACTTTCCACCACAGAAATGTGGGGAAAATGTGTTTTTTTGGACAATTTGTTAGGTTTGCAAGGGATTCTGGGTAACAGAACCTGGTGGGAGGCAGTCAAGTCACCCCATCCTGGATTCCCCTGGGTGTCTAGTGTTCAAAAATGTATAGGTTTGCTAGGTTTCCCTACGTGCCGGCAGAGGTAGGGTTCAAAAACTACAGCTAGGCACTTTGCCAAAAAAGGGTCATTTTTCACTGCGAAATTGAGGTGTGACCACGTTGCGTTTTGCGCCGTTTCCTGTCGCAGGCACTAGGCCGACCCACACAAGTGAGGTACCATTTTTCTCGGAAGACTTTGGGGAACGCAAGTGGGTGGAAATTTGCGGATCCACGCAGATTCCAGAACTTTCCACCACAGAAATGTGGGGAAAATGTGTTTTTTTTACAATGTTTTAGGTTTGCAAGGGATTCTGGGTAACAGAACCTGGTGGGAGGCAGTCAAGTCACCCCATCCTGGATTCCCCTGGGTGTCTAGTTTTCAAAAATGTATAGGTTTGCTAGGTTTCCCTAGGTGCCGGCAGAGGTAGGGTTCAAAAACTACAGCTAGGCACTTTGCAAAAAGGGTCATTTTTCACTGTGAAATTGAGGTGTGACCACGTTGCGTTTTGCGCCGTTTCCTGTCGCGGGCACTAGGCCGACCCACACAAGTGAGGTACCATTTTTCTCGGAAGACTTTGCGTAACGCGGGGTGGGTGGAAATTTGTGGATCCACGCAGATTCCAGAACTTTCCACCACAGAAATGTGGGGAAAATGTGTTTTTTGGACAATTTTTTAGGTTTGCAAGGGATTCTGGGTAACAGAACCTGGTGGGAGGCAGTCCAGTCACCCCATCCTGGATTCCCCTGGGTGTCTAGTTTTCAAAAATGTATAGGTTTGCTAGGTTTCCCTAGGTGCCGGTAGAGCTAGGGTTCAAAAACTACAGCTAGGTACTTTGCCAAAAAAGGGTCATTTTTCACTGCGAAATTGAGGTGTGACCACGTTGCGTTTTGTGCCGTTTCCTGTCGCAGGCACTATGCCGACCCACACAAGTGAGGTACCATTTTTCTCGTAAGACTTTGGGGAACACGGGGTGTGTGAAAATTTGTGGATCCACGCAGATTCCAGAACTTTCCACCACAGAAATGTGGGGAAAATGTGGTTTTTTTGACAATTTTTTAGGTTTGCAAGGGATTCTGGGTAACAGAACCTGGTGGGAGGCAGTCAAGTCACCCCATCCTGGATTCCCCTGGGTGTCTAGTTTTCAAAAATGTATAGGTTTGCTAGGTTTCCCTAGGTGCCGGCAGAGCTAGTGTTCAAAAACTACACCTAGGCACTTTGCCAAAAAAGGGTCATTTTTCACTGCGAAATTGAAGTGTGAGCACGTTGCGTTTTGCGTCGTTTCCTGTCGCAGGCACTAGGCCGACCCACACAAGTGAGGTACCATTTTTCTCATAAGACTTTGGGGAACACGGGGTGGGTGGAAATTTGTGGATCCACGCAGATTCCAGAACTTTCCACCACAGAAATGTGGGGAAAATGTGTTTTTTTGGACAATTTTTTAGGTTTGCAAGGGATTCTGGGTAACAGAACCTGGTGGGAGTCAGTCAAGTCACCCCATCCTGGATTACCCTGGGTGTCTAGTTTTCAAAAATGTATAGGTTTGCTAGGTTTCCCTAGGTGCCGGCAGAGGTAGGGTTCAAAAACTACAGCTAGGCACTTTGCCAAAAAAGGGTCATTTTTCACTGCGAAATTGAGGTGTGACCACGTTGCGTTTTGCGCCGTTTCCTGTCGCAGGCACTAGGCCGACCCACACAAGTGAGGTACCATTTTTCTCGTAAGACTTTGGGGAACGCGGGGTCGGCAGAAATTTGTGGATCCACGCAGATTCCAGAACTTTCCACCACAGAAATGTGGGGAAAATGTTTTTTTTTTTTACAATTATTTAGGTTTGCAAGGGATTCTGGGTAACATAACCTGGTGGGAGGCAGTCAAGTACCCCATCCTGGATTCCCCTGGGTGTCTAGTTTTCAAATATGTATAGGTTTGCTAGGTTTCCCTAGGTGCCAGCAGAGCTAGGGTTCAAAAACTACACCTAGGCACTTTGCAAAAAAAGGGTAATTTTTCATTGTGAAAATGTGGTACGTCCACGTTGCATTTTGAGCCATTTCCTGTTGTGGGCACAAGGGCTACCCACACAAGTGAGGTACAGACTTAGGGTAACACAGAATTGTAGAGCAACTGTTATTACCTATTGACTTTCGATGCATTTCTGCCTTCCAAATGAAAGACAATGTGTAAAAAATAAGTCATTTTGAAAAATGACCTATAATTCTCATGCTAGTATGGGTACTCCCAATTTCGGAAATGTGCAAATATCTACTGTTTCTAAAATCTACATTTTGTTCCCATTTCAGAAATACATAGGTGTCTTTCATAACAAGTTTTCCACGTATACATTTTCCCAAAATAATTGCTATATACCCGGTACATAATAAAAAACCATTGCAAGATGCTGCTCAGTTATTGGCTCTGGGTTCGTCGGGTTCTTGGTGAACCTACAAGTCCTATATATCCCCACAACCAGAAAGGTCCAGCGGATATAACGGTATATTGCTTTCAAATAGCTGTCATAATTAGAAGAAGTTACAGGTGAAAACGTTGACACAAATGGCTGTTTTTTTCAACTAATTTTCAATTTTTCCTTCATTTAACTGTTAGTTTCTATAAGGAAAACTTTAAGGATCTACACAAATGACCCCTTTCTGAATTCAGAATTTTTTCTACTTTTCAGAAATGTATGGCTTTTCAGGATCCATTATTGGTTTCATACCCATTTCTACCATTAACTGAAAGGAGGTTGAAAGCACAAAAAATAGCAAAAATAGGCTATGTCCCAGAAAAATGCCAAAACTGTGTAAAAAAGTTGGTTTTCTGACAAAAGTCTGCTTGTCCCTGAAATCTGGGAAGATGGTGATTTCAGCACCACAACCCCTTTTTTGATGCCATTTGCAGGAAAAAACAAGACGCTTTCATCTGTAGCCCTTTTTTGCATTTTTCCCCAAAAAAGAAAAGTTTGCTGTATTTTGGCTAATTTCTGGGTCCCCTCCAGGGCAATCCACAAACCCTGGGTACCTTTACAATCCCCATGATGTTAGAAAAAAAAGACGCAAATTTGGCGTGGATACCTTATGTGGTCAAAAAGTTACAGGGGCCTAAGCCCGCACTACCCCAAATAGCCAAAAAAGGCTTAGCACAGGGGGGAAAGGCCTAGCAGCGAAGGGGTTAAACCTCAAATTTAGTAAACAGCATACCGTTTTCCTCACGTTTCTGTGTGGGAAAGTTGCAACGTCACCGGTCCCGCAAAAATTTCCTACCACCCAGCTTTCCCTCAGGTCTCCCGATTAAAATGCTACCACACTTGTGTGAGTGGGCCAAGAGCCTGCAACACGGAAAAAAAGTATCGATCACAAAATGATCTGGCTTTGCAAGGGGGTCACCTGGGTTTTTGGTCCCATGCTCATCAGTCCAGTATGAAGAATACCCTCACCCACCAAAGTAACTAAAAATAAAATACCTGGTGTGCCTCTATCCTCCAAACATTGCTAAGCAGTGTCTTTACCTCTCCCACCAAAATATTTTCAAAAGGCACCTACCGTCCTGCTACCAATCTCTCCCACTCTTGATAATCCCGTCCTTGCCATAATATTCTTTTTCAAGCTCATTACATGGTACCTTCCTCTCCTCCATCAATCTCTGATGCTTCCCTCCTCATATTTGCTCAATTACTGTGCTCTGTGCTTTCAATTGGAGAGCAAAGAGTCAGTGATCTTTGTCAGCATTGACTGAGTTTCACCTGTCAGCTGCAGGTTATCACAGATCCTTGTCTAACAAGTTAATCAAAGGTTGGTGTCACATGAGAATCACCACCATTCCCATGCCTCCAGATGATATGTGAAGACTCAAGGGAGATGAGGGATATTGAGGACGATAATCTGCCATTATACCTCTTCTCTCATGTCGCTAGGGACACAGATGAAAACAGAGGAGGGCTTCTCATTCTTATTGATGATGTCATCGTAGTGAAAACAACTTTGTTGTGATGTAATAGCCTTGAATTACCAGATTTTAAATCAGGTATTCATGCTAATTGCTTCCACTGGCAGCCAAATATATTATATCTCTGTGTGTAGCTTGGATAAATAACTAATTGACCCCCAACACAAGTTATGTACTTTCTGGGGGCGCTGTTGAGCCCATGGCAAGATTGCCGTGTTGTAGCTTTGCTCCACCGGCCGGGAACATATTCCGACAAAATTCCGGGCCCAATGTAGCCATCACTGGCCAGGAACACAGGGAATGCATTGAAGACTCAGCCCCGCATGCAGTGGGAGAAAAAGAACGGGTGATACACTAACTCTGCTGCCAAAATGGCAACCGTGAAGACTCAGGCCGACCCGCAGAAAATGGCGGATGCAGGCAGCGGCTAGTAGGAGGGGTCTGGAAGCGCGGAGCTGAGGCGGGGCTGAGACGCTGCTCTGGACCCCCCGGGACGCTGCCGGGACCTGCGGTAGACCAGTGAGACCTCAGAGGGGAGGAACCTCCGGCCCGGTCAACCCTTCGGAAAAGGCGGACGCTGACGGCGGCTGGCGGAAGATCGGCGCCGCGAGACTGAGGTGAGGCTGCAACGCTGTTCTGGGTTTCCCCAGGACGCTGCCGGGATCTGCGGTGGACCAAGAGGATCCCAGGGGCAGGAAAAAAAGCCTCCGGCCATGCGACCGCCCCCCCCAGAGGCCGACATAAACCAAGAACTAAGCCGTCTACAAGGCCTGATGGTTGGAGGAGCCGGGAGCAGGGTGGGGTAGGAAACGGCCGGCTACGATGTGAACCCTTGCCCCTCTTAAGGAAAAGGGAAACAGTACTCTATCTGTGTCTGGAGGAGCCCAAATAGTACACAACGAGGAATGATCCAGGCAGCAGAATGAACGCTTAGCACCCGGGAGCATAGACGAGGAGACTCGTGCACCTGGCACCGCACGGATGCAGGCCACCCAGGGGAGACGAATAGAAGCAACAGGGACTCCACACCTCAGCCACCACTAGAGACACACAGTTGTAGCAGCACAGTGGTACTAAGGACAATAACTCTAGGTGAGCAGGCCACAGGAAAGCTCTGCCTAAATGAAACTAAATAATACGGTATATGTGCAAGTATTGCAATGGTCTGCTGGATGCCTGCATTGGGCCTTAGTTACACCAACTTACAACAACACATATACCCCCCTGACAGGGAGGGGACTACATGACCCCCCCTGCAAGGCTTACTGCACCGGTCACAAGAACCATTGACAGCACAGGCGGGGAGACTATAAGGGCAGCGCCACAACTGCGCCACAAGGCACCCAGACGAAAGAACTGTGGATCCTGCGTTCAAAATACCCCAGACTGGCGAGGGGTCGCAGTGAGTAAACGGAATCCCACAGGTCATCACAGCATAGGGAATACTACGTACAAAGAGCGAGTGCCGGACAGCACGCTGGGGGATCATCAATAAAAGACACTGATTAGACCATCACATGGAGCGAATAGCTAAGCGAAGCAGCGCATCAACGCAAGCTACTCTATCTCTCAAGATGGGGAAAACGGACAGGCAACAGACACGTCTCACTTTTGAAGCAAAAAAAAGCACCCAAAATTGCACAACATGCTCACTCGGACTCTGAGCAGGACCCACCCTCGCAGGTCAGCGGGTCATTGGAAACCACACTGCAGGCCATGCAGCAGAGTCTGCTATCGATAGATGGGAAGATAGACAGTCTCAAAATATGAATGGACAATATGGCTTCCAAGCTGGAAAAACAAAATGGTAGAATCACCGAGGTAGAACAACGTATCTCAAGTGCCGAAGACACCATCCAAGCATTGACCCAAAAACAGCTAAATATGGACAAGGTGCTTGCCGTCATTCAAGCCAAGAATGAGGACTTGGAAGCGCGGTCGCGCCGAAGCAATCTGCTCATAATCGGCGTCCCTGAATCTACCAACATGGGCCGGATGGAATACTACGTGGAGGAAAAACTGCGGAGTGTCTTTAGCAGTGAGGAAATGTCAGCAGTGTTTATAGTGGAATGGGCACATAGATCCCTGCAAGCGCGACTGCCCCCTGGTGCCCCACTGCACCCAATTATAGCTAAGCTTCTGAACTACAGAGATAGGGACACGGTGCTATGACACTCCCGCGAGCGAGGAACTTTTAAATTCGATGGCAACGAATTGTCCTTTTATCCTGATTTTACAGTTGCGGTGCAAGCAGCCCGCCGTGAATTTGGAAAAAGAAGCTGCAATCACTGGGCCTGAAATATGCTATGCTACATCCAGCAGGCCTGAGGGTGGAACAGGATGGCCGCCCTATCATACTCAGCACCCCCAAATCAGCAATGGAGTACATCAAGAAAATGAGACAGCCTCGGGCTCTCTCCACGAACGAAGGCGCAGATGATTGTGACCCCCCACTTCAGAGAGACTAAACTGTACCAAGGGAACGTATGAGCAGATAAGTGACATTAGGGGGGACTATGGGCGGACTATACAAGCACTGCTAAGTGGAAAGATTTTAAAATTCCCAGCTACACCGCAGAAATGCAGGGTGGGTGCATGTTTCAGAGGTATATATGGTACCCATCCCCAAATAAAGGACTGGGGCAGATGGCTCGGGTCACATTACAACATTCCCAGCCCCATTCGTTCCAAAGAAGGGTAAAGCGCTCTGGCGCCCCCCAAAGAGGGTAAACCCCACCTAATTTGAATGTTTATATCATGCCACGGTTCTTGGCGAACGTATGGCATTTTGTTGTCTAAAGGTATTTGTTTTGTGTTGAGTATGGCTTTGGCACGTTCTTTTCGCCAGAGTGGGAGGGGTTGTTCCTGTTGATATGTTATTGTCACCCCAAGTACACCTATTTCTATACTGCGGCCCACTTGAACACAACCAGATTTGAGCAACACCACCCATACAACCCGACACAGCAACGGGACCTATAAATGACCAATAGAATGCAAACCCTTAACCTAGTCACTTGGTATGTTAGCGGGTTAAACAACTCCAAAAAATTCAGGCAGGTCTTCGCATATCTTGACAGGCACCAGATTGATATAACGCTCATTCAGGAGATGCACCTCACACCACAAACAGCGACACATCGGGACACGATGGGCACATGACAAAACGGCATCCTCATACTCCTCTTACTCGAGGGGGGTACTCCTCCTAGTTTGCAAAGGAATCCCCTTCACAACCCTATACTCCGAAACTGACGACCAAGGGAGATTCGTTGTATGGCAAGGGAACTGCAGAGGCACAACACTCACCCTTATGAATCTATATGGTCCCAATGTGGACGACCCGAGCTTTTTATCACTATATAAACTGCAACCCTCTATGATTATATGGGGGGGATTTCAATTTCCCACTGGACCCGGCTATGGACAGGTCTGGAACTCAAGTAAATCTGATCAAACAAGCGTGCAGTGTACTCAAAGAGGGAATGACGGAGTGGGAACTCACTGACATCTGGCTGCTTAGATACCCCGGGAAAACAGAGGGAACATACATGTCGACCGCATACAATATGTGGTCTCGACTTGACTGCTGGCTGGTAACTCATAAAGTGAACAACTGGGTAAATGGGGTCGAGCACCTGCCCAAGATACTATCTGACCATTCCCCAGTGCTATTGTCATTAACCCTGCCCACTGACACCCCACGACCGTTCCAGTGGAGATTGCAGGCCTCAGCCCTCACAAATGCGGTTTATAAGGATGGAATAAGGACGGCCATTACACAATACTTCGGAAAAAATGAGGGTTCGGTGGACTCAGCAGAGATACTATGGGAAGCCTTCAAGGTCAACATATGGGGCGCATGCATTGACATCAGAGCTGATGTCCTATTGTCACTACGTGCTCGCATGACCCAACTAGAAAAGCAGCTCCGGACGTTCGAGAGGGCATATGAAGCCGATCCTAAACCTCAAACACTGGCAGACATTAAAATGCATATTCAAGAATACACAGAGACAGCGGATCAAGAGATCCGCTTTCTATCAAAAAGATGGGTGGCAAGAGCATACGGGAGGGAGGGAGACCAAGGCGTAGCCTAGCCACTAAGATAAAAGGCCCACGCGATATTCCCCATATCCAAACCCTTAGCACGCAAGATGGCACGCAACTGCATGACTCCCGGGACATACTTAAAACCTTCGTGGAGTATTATGCAGACCTGTATGGGGGCTGGCGTTCTGCCACGACATGCTAGATAAACGCATATTTAAATGACATAGCGCTGGGATGGCTGTCGCCGGGGCAGTGGGAGTTCCTGGTGCAACCACTAACAGAAGAGGAGGTAGGTGATGCTGTTCGCTCCTTGCCTAACGGTAAGTCAAAGTGAATTTTACAAAGCCTTCCTAGATCTGCTGATACCCCATTTATTAGCTATGTATCAAGAGGCGTACGATAAAAAATCCCTACTCCCCTCGCTACGCGAAGCACTATTAATAACACTGTTGAAACCCGGTAAGGAACCCGAGCAGGTGGACTCATACTGTCCGCTGTCTCCAATTAATACGGACGTGAAGATTCTGGCAAAGGTCATCGCATCAAGGATTCAGCTGCTATTACAAGCCTTGGTACTACCCGACCAAGCAGGCTTCATACCTTCGTGGTCTACCACACATAATCTCCGTACATTATTCACGGTTATGCATCAAATAGACACCTCGCTGCCTGCGGCTGCAATTTTTTTAACACCGCCAAGGCGTTTGATTCCATACAATGGCCGTACATGTTCACGGTCTTGGCCAGAATGGGAGTGCCGCAAGCATTCTTGAACTGGATCCAATTGCTGTACATGAACCCGGTCGCCCGGGTCAATGGTATAACATCAGAGCCTGTGAACACATGCAGAGGAACAAGACAGGGTTGCCCACTGTCCCCGATTTTATTTGCTCTCGCGCTAGCACCTCTGGCCTGCATCATACAACAAAAACACTCCTCTGCAGCCCTAGGAGTCTGGCAACGGCCCCTCACAATCTCACTATATGCGGACGACATGGTGGTCTACATTAGAGATCCGGGCACACACCTGGAACCTATGCTAAGGGAATACAGTAAATTCTAGTGGCACTCTGGGTTGACCATTAATTGGAACAAATCAATGGTGTTCCCACTAACCCCGCCAACCACGCCACACACAATGGAGTTTCCGTTGGAATGGTGCACGGAGTCACTAACATACTTGGGAGTTTGGATAAACAGAGACCCCGAAGAAGTCATACGACTAAAGTAGGCACTGCCATTACAAAGCTAAGGTATCAAATAGCGCGCTGGATCAGGCGCCCTCTGTCGCTTGCCGACAGACTGGCAATAATGAAGATGGTCGCCCTGCTTAAATTTTTATATTTATTCGTCAACATCCCCATTCCCCTCACACTAGATTTTTTTTAAACACTGCAGTCTTGCATGACAACCCTTGCCTGGGAAGGCAAGCAACCCAGGATAAGCTGGCAGACACCCACACGCCCGTACGCACAGGGGGGGTTCAATGCCCCAGATTTATACCTATACTATCTATGTGCCCATGCCCACTTTGCCCATTACTGGTATCAACCCCATAACTACATTGCACATATAGCAATTAAATCGGATGACGCACACCCAACACCCCTCAATGCAATTCTAACGCACGTCAAATAACGAACCTCAAAACTGCAAGTCCGCTAGATAGCACAATTAGAGCATGGCACACACTCGCATCACAGGCAAATAAGACCCCAATATACCCTGCCAAATTACCCTTGCTCCATCACCCTTCGATATCGGTTTCTAGAGAAACAGGGGCACTGATAACACTACAGGAGGCAGGGATCCGAACCCTGCGAGATGCTTTCCCTGCAGGAGAGTTCATCTCGATAGACAAGTTCATTGGTAGCCGAAGTGGCACCCTGATGCAGAAATTCGTATATCATAGATTGAGGCTGGCGATGAAAGCATTATATCCCTGTTTCCCCCAGGCGCCACCAGAAGTGATGCCACTGCAGACCATGTTGGTAAGTGCCGACAGGAAAAACCTGATAACCAAACTATATAAGGCAACTCAGAAGGAATGTAAGGCCCTAACTGATACTGCCAGGGAGAGGTGGAACACAGCCTTAGATACACCTATTGCGCCAGAGGATTGGGAGTCATGCTTATTTTATTGAGAAACATCAACTACTCGAGGTTCGGCAGGCAGGATTCAGGACCCACCACAGCACAGAGCTGGTGATGCTGTCGGTGTTGGATGAACTCAGGCTCACGGCCGACAGCAAGAAGCCATGTGCCTTGGTTCTACTAGACCTCACGGCTGCGTTCGATACGGTCAACCACAGCCAACTCATGGTAAGAATCAGGTACATGGGCATCAGTGGGATGGTATCTCAGTGGATCGCCTCCTTCCTGACAGCCCGGACTCAAAGGATCCAAATGAGTGACTGCGTGTCCAATAAAGGGACATTAACTTGCGGAGTCCCACAAGGGTTGGCCCTATCTCCGCTCCTGTTCAATATCTATCTCAGACCATTGGTGGGGGCCCTGGCCCATATGGACTGCCAGGTGTTCAACTACGCCGATGACACACAATTAATTCTTCAAATTGACAATACCTCACATGCCCACACACGCGTGCAAAATATCCTCAGATACGTTGTCAACTGGATGACAGATAACTCACTCAAAGTTAATCCGTACAAAACTGAGGTCCTAACCATCACCACAGGAAGCAACCCGTGGACTGACCTCTTCTGGCCACCAGAGCTGGGAGCCTCACCTACTCCAGCTCCAGTCGTAAAAAGCCTAGGCATTAAAATACACGACAAACTCACATTGTCTAATCAAGTGTCCTCCGTGTTTGGGACCTGCGTGGGCTTGCTGAGACAGCTGAGGAAATTATCACCCCTCCTCTCATTTTCCACCCTGCGGACGGTGGTGCCTGCATTGATTGTGTCCCGCCTGGACTATGGCAATGCGCTATATATTGGACTACCTGAAAAGCTGTTAGGAAAGCTGCAAGTAGCTACGAATGATGCCGCCAGGCTGATCTTCAAGCTCCCTAGACAGGCACGGGCCACACCTCTGTTGCAACAGCTACACTGGCTCTCCGTCAAACAGCAAGCCAGGTTCATGGGCCTCTGCATTGCCCACAAGGCCCTTTATGGACAGGCTCCAGTATACATCAAGGAGCGCCTGGGGAGATACGTCCCAGGACGCACCCTCCGGTCTTCCGAGGCAGGCCGGCTGGCCTGTCCACAGTTCAACACAACGACCAAAGGGGGTCGAGCATTCTCGGTCCTGATCCCGCAGTTGTGGAATAACCTACCAGGAAACCTTCGTAAGGAAAAAGCCCTTCTCCCGTTTAGAAAAAAGCTGAAGACCCTCCTCTTTACAGAGGCCTGGACATAACACACGCTTTGACCTGGGACCGACAGTCACTCACTGGGGGGGTCCATAGCTACTCTCTCTTAGCACTTAGAGACCTGCCGGTGATTATGCGCTCTACAAATCCCAATTAACATAACATAACATGTTGCAGGCTAATTGATAAACTCACCTCAAATTGCAACCTAAAAATTATTCATTTTAAATACTTACAGCAGGCCTACTATACCCCCCCAGCAACTATATAAATATGGGATAGGTCAAGACTCGAAATGTAAAAGATGTGGGGAGGGGGAGGCAGATTTCCTCCATCTTGCATGGACTTGCAGCCCAATAGCGCAATACTGGAAACAGATAACACAGATAATGACGGAAATGGTGGGAGTTAGAATTCGATGCTCCCCAGATGTCTGTTTACTAGGTCTCCTCAAGTCCATACCAAGCGCACAACGCAAATTCATGGCCGTAGCTCTATTGTTGGCCAAACGCAGAATATCTATTTGCTGGGGTGGGAAGAAGGTACCAAAACAGACAGAGTGGATACGAGACTTAGCCTACTGTAAAACACAACTCGAAACATACGCAGAAGAACTGCCTGAAGCATCAAGGCCAAAAGACTTTTGGGCCCCATACGTGTCGTATTTGTTATCCGCAAATAGGCGGAACAGAAGACTGATCATATAGCATGTTCCCAACTGTGGGAAGAAGCTCAACACTGGTGGGGTGGTATGTCGCAATCATGTGAAGATCTATATTGAAGAAGGTTTGTGCAGCCCTGCACTCTGATTTGGGGGTTACAATTCCTTTGTTGATGTTTCTCTTAAGATCGAAAATATCAAAATGTACTGCACAGGTTATACATGTATACAAAGCAAACAATATGTGAATATAGAAATGTACACTGTACTGATAAGTTAACTTGTTATATAAAACTTTAATAAAAAATAAAAAAAATATGTACATTCTAAAATGAGTTTGGTCAACAGAATTACATGTCATGTGGGCAGACTTTTAACCTCTTATAGGAGATCGAAAGTCCACCATATTTAATGATGTATTTCCAGATTCTTTAATGCCCCCTTGAAATCAGATTGGTAGAAAAATGAATACATCTAACTACTTACAATCATAGAGATCTGTCCTCTCATCTTGGGTGGATGCAGCTTTGTAACATTTCATAATGGCCAAAATTATCTCAATGCACTATCCTGCTTTCTTTGCAATTTTCATATAGAATATCTAATTTAGCTGCTGTATGCCACAGGCTAAGTGTAACATGAATAAAACATGCTTTGCGTAACAAAATACATTGTACATGAGGCTGCCAATAATATCATGTTTTAAACTTGCTTCGCTTAAGAGACCATTTTAAGATCAAACTCAAGCTTGAACCAGGATAGGTTGTCACCATTTCTATGAAGTAGCAAAGATCTGCACTCCTTCAACCTGATCTGACCAAAATGTTCTCATGCTTGATGTCAAATCAAATCAAATCAAAAAGAATGTTTATCTAGACCCTTGGCCCAAAACATAAAAGAGCATTTCAATTGTTTCATAATACAGTGTCATTAGATAATTCATACATATTAAAAATACAATCCCATGATAAATAGTTATTTAATTTTCCTAATCTAATTCATTTTAACATATAATATGGTTCCTAAAATTCCCAATTATAAACTCCTAAAAACCTTTTTAACTTCAAACATAAATCTCCCAAGTGCACATGCTATGTCCAAGTAGGACATTTCCGTTAACAATTGTACTGCCTGTGCACAGTTTTTAATAGCGTATTTTAAAAATATTGGTCGTAAAAACAATTTCCATGCAGCAAGAACCTTAAAACAATCTAGTAGTATGTGCAAAATATTGCATTTTGTGCCTAACTTGCAGGTACACTTCTCTTCGGAATCCATCATAACCCCTTTTATCCCGTCATTCGCATAACAAGGATTAATGCCTATTCGCAATCTTAATACTTCATTTCTAAGACAGCGATTGGGTAATATATCTATGTACGGGAACTGTTGATCAGATTGCCATGACTTAGTCATAAAATTCACAGTTTCTTTCCCCTCCAGGTACTGGCGATCCTGGTCTCGAGAAATATATTTCCCTAGTATCTTCAGTTCTCGCCTTACGACATCAATTTGTAAGTTCTGAGGGTACAGTTTAGCTCCCAGCTCCCTACATACTGTATCTAACGTTTTCCTGACCCCTGCTGCCCATTTCAGATCACCCTGCAAGATTTCACTTTTGCAGGATTCTGTTATTTTTTGCTCCTCCCCATTTCCCAGGCGTTGCCAGAATCTTATTAATGCCATACATGCCATTACCTCCTGAGATACCATGACCTTCTCTATTCTTACCGCGTGAATCACAGGTGACCTGGGTAAGGACAATAGATTTTTTATACATTTTCCCTCTTCAATATCCCATCCTCTTTTGCCACTCATGTACAATATTTCGGCTGCATATTGGAACTGGAGCGGTATCATGGCCATATATGCTTTCAAGACAGGTCTGTCTGACCTTTCTCCATAACTTCTATTACATTTTTTCAGCCCACTAACTGAGGTCGTTGTTATAGAAATAGGGTAAACCCAAGCAAAGTCACTGGGACCTGGGTATAACGTAGTACAATAGGGAAGCTGGTCCCAGTGGAACAATTCTAAATAGTACACTTGTCAAAAAATAAATAAATAGAAACTTGATACTTTTTGTGCGTAACTCAAGGTTCAACGTTATTTAATCACATTGAACGCAGGTTCATATATCAACGGAAAAAATACAAATATGTATCAGGCAAGTGCCCCACGAAATAGGGGAAGAAGGGGAAAAAGTATTGTGCATCAAGTGAGGATAGAAGGAGTGAAAAGAGAAAGATGGTGACATTAAATCCATCACACCATTATTTACAGTAAAAAAGGGCTTTCCTTAGCCTCACAGTTAGACAAATAATAAATACAAGGCCATTTGTTTGTAGTAGCACAGTCGAGCAAATCACTGTTGGCTAGGATGGCACACAAAGGAATGTATGTCGACGTTTCGACCCCCAAATCAAGTAACTGAGGCCAGTGCTCGTTTTCTTACTGCATTCAAATGAGATTCGCATTTTAAGGATCTTTTGAACCATATTCCTATATATTTATACTCATTTACTATTTCCAGCTTTGTGGAGCCCAGAAACCAACAGAATTTCTTCCTTTTCTTGCCAAAGCTCAAAACCTTGTTTTTTTCCAAGTTTACGACAAGTTTTTTCTGACTGCAATATTCATTGAACACATTCAGCTTCCACTCCAGACCTATCTCTGTTTGATCTAAGATTACCAGATCGTCTGCGTAAAGTAAGCAAACAATATGTTCCCCATCTAATTCGGGACTAGTACCCAGTGCCTTATTCAATGTGACTGGTAAGTCGGCTGTAAACAAGGAGAAGAGCAAGGGGGCCAAGACACAACCTTGTCTTAACCCATTTTCGATTGGTATCTTCTTTGACATTATCCCATCTGTGTTCAGGATGACCTGTGCCCAATTGTTCCTGTGAAGCTCTTGCATCATAACCAGAAGGCCCTTAGGGAAATTAGTATTCATCAACATCTCCCACAACCGGTTTCAGCCTACCAAATCAAATGCTGCCCGGAAGTCGACAAAGCAGCTGAATAACATACTCCCCTGCTTCACCGGCTTCCGCGCAATTGACCAAAGGGAGAAACAGTGGTCTATTGTAGAGTGCCCCTTCTTAAAACCCCCCTGTTCCGGGGGTATTATCTGATTAACTTATTTCCATTCTTTAAGTTTTTCCAGGATTAATTTCGCAAATACCTTCTCTCCCACATCCAGAAGGTTAATTAACCTATAGTTTTTGGGAATCTTTACATCTCCCCATTTATGGATGGGTCTGATGATTGCTCCTTCCCACGTTTGGGGCATCTGCCCTGTATTGAGAATGCCGGAAAACATTTTTGCAAAGAATTTTGCCCACCAGTCCGATTTGGTCTGTATGATTACTGCCGGGAGATTATCAGGGCCTGCTGCTCTAGTCAAAGTTAGATTTCATGCTAGATTTCATGTTAGAGTCATGCTTGATGTGAAAAACCACGCTTCTCCTGAACTGACCCATCTTAGACAGCAGGAATGCCTAGCTTCAGTACACCCTCCGCCTGAAGCGTCCTGTACTCATTCAAAGCATTTACCTTACGCTTGCATCATCACTTACCATGGAGATCCTTAGAATATGCCAGAAATAAAGCCCAGTGCAGACATCACATTAAATAAACCCTAGCTGCATCATTAAATCATTGCCTACAACACAATAACTCCATTGCAAATGCCTCTTATATAATCTGAACTACTGCCTCATGTGCATTTTTAAGTAATAATCTAATTGTCACAGGAAATGACGTTCAAATACCCTTTTCCTGCTTAGTGATCTGTTTCTCATTGAACCTAGAAAATTTATGTATGCAAATGAAATTTTGCACAAATCCAAATTGCAGGGTTTCCCAGAATTTGTATATATTTTCCTACTGGTTAAACCTTTTGGTGTAATCATGTAGGGACCCCCAGCTATCTGCTGAACAAGCTTCAGGTGGTGCAGAATGCGGCGGCCCGCCTCTTACTGGATCTTCCCAGGAGGAGTAGCGTTCACCTCCATCTGTGCTCCTTGCACTGGCTTCCGATGGAGGCGCGGATCAAATTTAAAGTCTTGTCAATTGCCCATAATGCCCTTTATGGCCGGGGACCTAGTTACCTGCAAAGAGGTTCTCTTTCTATGCGCCGACAAGACAGTTGCGCTCCTCTTCTCAATTATTGGTCCAGGTTCCACGTTTTTCTCGGCAAAGGCTGGGTGGTTGTTCCCTTGTTCGTAAGGCGGCCCTAGGCTGGAATACATTGCCTTTGGCTCTGCGCAGCATTTCAGATTCCTGCATCTTCAAAAAAAAGTTGAAAACCTTCTTGTTTTAAGCTTGGATTCATGATCCGCTCAGGTGACCGCGCCGGGACACTCTCTGGAGTAGCCGAGCGCGTTACAAATGTATATAACATAACATAACATCACCTGTGGGAGGTTAGTAGACTAGTAGTCAAGCTCAAGATGTCTTCACAGGTACTGTGAAACTGATGTAAGTTACAGATCTGATTTATATTCTCCTTGAATCAGTTTGCAGCAATTCCTTCGTACGATTTTTATATGCAAGGTATACCTTTGTGCAGAAAATTTCAGGAAGACGATGAGTCAAGTTTATGTTATGTCGTAGGCAAAATTCTCAAGAGAACTGCCTATATTACTGAAGAAATAAATCCTAATTTTACCCACCCATAGCTCTCACTCTCCATTTAAACACTTGCATTTTTAACATGAAACATGGGTCATTTCTCTATTGAATTAAGACAACATCAGATGGGGCAACAGAATGATAAGATTGGCCAAGTTACTCAAATTCTCCTGTGATTATTTTCTGTGAAAACCGCAATTTGTTAATTAATACCATTTGAGAGATTGAATGGATCTTTGAGCTTATAAATACTCCAGCCTGTTCTTCTGACAATGGTGACTTGACCCGTATTTTTCAAAGCAAATCATAAGCGCATTCACAATCTACGAATACATTTATTTTTTTCAATGAATTATAAACTGATATGCATACGCAGCTGCTCTGGGCAAACTCCTCCTTTAAAAAGTAAATTAATATAAAACAAATATAACTATAAGCATACACAAAGTTACTCAATATGTGTGGTGCAGCGGCCAGGGCAGCTGACTTCGGAGCACAGGGTTCACGGTTCGATCTCCGGCGGCAGCTTTGCTCAGCACCATGTGACTCTGGGCAATAGCTCACTTAATTTCCACTACGGCCCCCAGCGCCTTGAGACCCATAAGGGCGAGTAGCTTCCCTATATAAAAACGGACTTCTTTTACATTTTCATCGTCGCCAGCCATGACAGGTTTTGAAATAGTTATGATCAAATAAAATCGTTCCACTCACCCAGTTCTAACGCATTGAACCGTACAATGCCTCATTAAATTGAATCTTTTTATTAAAAAACATAATAATAATACTTCAAGAAAGGTATCTTTAAAAACCAGTTTAAACAAAATGATTTCATTCCAGAGAGGATCTCCTTTGGTACCCAGTATGAAAGTCAATTTTATGACACACTGCTACCTGCGTCGTCCATACATGAGTTCTGCAAGATGGAGGATAGCCTGAATTAAAGAGATAAGAACCCCAAAGAAGAGATGCTTCTGGAACTATAGGACGAGGCATTGTGTCCTTTGAAGCAATGCTCCCCAAACATAAAATATCTTAAGGATAGAGCTACAAAGCATTGCAAAATCTCATTTGAAAAAGAATGTCTTTGTGCATGACTAACCTTATCTATGAAGTGCAGCATTGCATCACATTACTATGAAGGAGGATTAGGCATCGGCAAGGTGTAAAGAAGGCCTGACAAAATGTATTGCTACATAAGCATGTCTTAGCTAAGGTCATTCAAGGTTCTGAGTGTAATGAATGTCCTACTCTTTCATCATGAATGCCAATAAAGGCTTTTATATGTCTCAAACTAAGCTAGTCTCCTCTTTGATGCTGCAGAGGTTAGGATTTCCTTCCAATAAAAGCGTGTATGAACATAAAGTCTACAATAGGTGGACCAAAGGAAATGTCATGTACTGAAGGGAAAGTGGCAAATACAGAAAACTTTCAAAAATCTTCCTCTCTTGCGTTCACCTACAGCATCCTGCCCATAGAACAGATACAAAACCGGAATTTAAAATAAATATATTTTCTCTATGTACAGAGTACTTGTGTTCATGCTCAAATATCTAGCAGAGTCTTACTTAAACCAATAGGATTGGAAATTAAGATTAATTTGAACATAACTTCATTTAACGTTTTATTTTGGGAGGGAGGGAGAAATAGAGTAGTGAGGAGAGAGAGTGAGTGAGTATCTGTGAGAAAGAGACAGAGAGAAAGGTAAAGACTGAGGAAGAGAGACTTTTATTATCAGGATAACAAAGATGGTTTCACTTTTCAATCAGTAGTAATTACCAGCGGTTCAGATTCATTTGAGCCATTTCATCCAATACTGAGCCGTTGTCTAACTGAGACTTCCTAAGAGAGACAGGTATAGCCCTCCCAAAGGGGCTGTCGTCTAAAACTTGGTCTGGCCTGTTATTTTTGATGTATGAGCCACAATTGATTTTCACTAGTGGTTCAGTATATTTCAAGCAATTCAAGCAGGTCTTTGATTAAAAAAAATGGCTGCCAAATTCAGTTTGAAAATTACATATCCATCCATCCATCCATCCATCCATCAATCCATCCATTCTAATTCATTGCTGCCTCCCATCTACCCTAGCCAGTTGTCACACTTATTCAGCCACTCAGCTGGCTTTCCAATGCATTCTACCATTGATATATCCCTCTCTAGTTTATTTACATCCCTCCTTTGTGTCTCCACCTCGTTCCACAGCTCCCTGTAGTCACCCTTTCTTTCTTCTATCCCTCATTTATTCCATCCTGCTTTTTCATTCTCTCCAATATCCTTCCGTCTTCCCAACCCTCTTTGTGCCATCTGCCATGCAAGCATCTTTCCCTTCCCTCACTCCAACCATGCGTGCGCTCCGACTGTCAAAATGTCCTAACGATCGTACTGCAAAATTTAAAAAATACTTATCTCCTTGAAAATGTCTAGGAAAGGATTTAGAGGTATACGAGAATAAAAATGACTCTATTTACACCAAAGGCCAGTTAAACAATAACAGTAAGCCTTTAACAATAGTTATATGTGCCGCCAATACATATCTCAAGATACAAAGCTGTAATATGCTGAAAAATGCGTATTAAACATAGAAAAACAAATGAGTGATAGAATGAAAACCTGGCATACTGGCGGCCCTCAATGCAAGTCAAACCTTCGGTTTCTCTGCTCTGTTTAGAATTGGGGAAACCACATGGTTACCATCGACCAACGTCCACTGGCTCCATCAGTGGTAACCTCTGACCCAGGACCGCTGGGTCACAGTGACAGCCGTCCTGCAATATTGCGAGTGGGACCACTGCCATTTATTTTTCCTTCCCATATCTGCCATACAAGACATGTTGGAAATGGCCATGGAAAATGTAGAGGGCTCTGGCACACAGGTAAAATGCATGATACATGTATGGATAATTACTTTTTGATAAGAGAAAACAAATTTCCACTTTGGGAATTTGTTTACATTGAACAAAATGGTTTGTGGAGTGGGCGCTTTAAACATGACGCCGTTTCGGTAAACACCATTGCTCTGAATGGTATCGCCCACTAAGGCTGAAATAGGGCCTTAATCATAAAATCCCACCAATGTACACAAACACAATGGGGGACATACATCAATATTGGAAATAGCGAATTACAATGCGTGCTTCTACATAGAAATCCGAAAGCCGTGGTCCTTCCGACTGTGCCAGGATTTTTCGACCGCGGTGGTCTCAGAAAGGACCAATGGAGACAATCGGAGAGCGGACCTCCTTACGAATCACCCGCCCAATTATGTTGCGCCTTTCCGACAAGCTGACTGTGGTGGTCTAATCACCTCATCAGAGCTGGTGGAGAGGGATAGAAGGCCGCTACTCACCTGTGCACAGCTACGTCCCACATGGAGCCTATCGTACATATCCTGCCGCTGCTGTACCTGCTCGATGACACCCAAAATCAACACTGTCATGGATGCAACCGTGGGTAAGTGTAACACCTACCCATGTACATGGAGTCCTCAGCAAATTGATGCACCACCATGGAAAAGTAGGGGCGTAGTTTACTTAGTATGAGTGGAGGTGTTTGAGCAACCTGTTTCCAAGTCATCCAGCTGGGATATCTTGCCAATATATATTTCAGCAGGACATGAACCGTGTCTTATGCAGATGACACTCAATTGGTGTTCTCCTTCAGGGATTTATCGGCAAACACCTTCGAGAGGCTCAGGGGCTGCCTGTGTGATGTTGCTAGATGGATGAACAATAACAAATTAAAACTGAACACAGAGAAAACTGAGGTGTTGTTTTTGGTAAGAATTCCCCCCCTCCATCGGGTCTGTGGTGGCCGGAGGAAATGGGCTCTCCACCTTCTCCATCTTCTACGGTAAAAAACTTGGGTGTAAAATGGGATGCTGAAATGACATTTGCTCCCCAAATACGTTCCATTACATCTATTTGTTTTGGAATTTTGAAAAGTCTGAGGAAATTTCTTTTTCTTCTACCGGAGAACTGTCGAAAACTAGTCGTTCATGCTACGGTGACTTCAAGGCTTGATTATGCCAATAGTCTGTTCCTTGGCCTCCCGGCATACTTGATAAAAGATTGCAGATGGTGCAAAATGCAGCAGTAAGATTGATTAGAAGAGTGCCATTTAGACAACATATTTCTCCACATGCTAAACGACTTCACTGGCTGCCAGTTGTACAGCGTATAGAGTTTAAGGCCTTGACAATTGCATTCAGGGCCGTGAACGGCAGCGGTCCCAATTACATTAAAAACGTATCCGCCCTTATCAGCAAAGGCGAGTGTTACGTTCTAACTCACAGAACTTGCTGTGTGTCCCCCGATTTGCAAAGGCTCGTATTGGAGGTAGGGCTTTCTCAGTTGGAGTGACCAAATTGTGGAACTCACTTCCGGTCAGACTTCGGCATATACCGGATGAAGGGGAGTTCAGGAAAGCTCTAAAAACATGGCTTTTTAGCCGGGACTAGTTAATTACGTTTCGGTTTCGGAGATCTGTCTCCCCTTTGCTGCTGGATCATGCTAGCGCCGGGACACCTCTGTTTGAGGTAGCTGTTGCGCTCTATAAATGTTGTGTATTGTATTGTATTGTATGAAGGGGCCTGAAGGGACAGTGGTAAGAGCGAGTAGTGAGAGTTGTATAGCAGTGTTTGAAGTGATCTGGGGTCTGCTGGTGGATAGCAACTGCAGGTGAAAAAAGCAGATGCAGAGATGGGCTCCATCGGACTTTCCATAATTGCACACACCCTCAGTGTGCAAATTAAATTCAACTCTGCAGCAGTACCCCCTTCCACTGCAGCAGATGTAACTGCAAAGAGACTCGTAATACTCCATTCCCAGTGTTGTCAGGTCAGAACTGAAGCATCATCATAATATTATGCAATGTAGTCACAGTTGTTGCTCCAATAACTAATGCAACTAACAACCATTGGCAAATCCAATAATCCTGGATTCTTGAAGGTGCAATGTAATTCATTGTATCTGATAACTTGATGTTGTGCAAAAACAGAAGTAGGAATATATTGTTTGTGCTGGACGATATTACAATCACAGATGTACAGCTTACATGCTTGTAAGCCACACCCTCATGTACATCAGCCACGCCCCTGTGAGAGACCTCCCCCAGTACAGTCATCCCACTCAAAGTCCTTTTGTGGAGAAGGTGAAAAACACAATAAAACACAAAATTCACCACACTGTACAAGTCCACCACAACATAGAAGACAGAGAGAATGTGTATGTGTCAGTGTGGGCAGGTCACACATCCCTGGTGAAAATAGTGAAAATAGGTTAATTGCAATTGTGTGAACACACTGGGCAAACAGGTCCTAACACAACACTTTGCACAATTGCACAGATCACAAAACGTAGACGGATGACTACATTGCCTCCAACATTGGCATGAGCACATGCATGAATGCTACATGACCTGTGCACAGTCACACATAATTGTGCCATAACCACAGTCTGTTCCAACTGCATGTGTGACCTTATCCTAAATCCAGCCTCATGTGGATAGCAGGAGATATCATCACCCTGCTAGTTGAGGCCCTTGTAGCATACCATACTTACCTGACGTAATGAAATGGGATGTCCACATGGAATGCATTACTACCTATCCACACAAGGCCCTGCAATCAGCAAATGGTCAAGTGTCCCTAACCCTCAACATATAAACTCAAGTAATTCTGAGGTTGGCCGGGTAGGAAAGAATTGCCATCTTCCTTGGAGGGATTTTTCTGTGTAAAAGATAAGTTGGTCATTGTGGATGGAAAAATCTTCAGAGGTAAACGTGTGGTATCTCCCATGGAGTTGAGGATGTAGTTGATCAATCTGGCGAATGAGGGGCATTTGGGTAGAAGCAAAGCAAAGGCTAGACTTCGTGAATGGTACTGGTGGCCGGGAATGGACCATGAGGTGGAAGAAGTTGTGAAAGATTTTTGGCATTGTGCAAACAATGTTAAGTCCAAAAAAATGCACACTGCACCTTTGTCTCCTGTTGACTTGCCTGTGGATCCTTAGACCACATTAGGTTTGGACATTGCGGGTCCCTTTGAATTGCTGGCTCATGAGGAACGATATGTCATCTTATTAGTTGACTACACGTCCAAATGGGTGGTCACTAAATGTGTTCCTGTTGTTAATACTAGAACAGTGATTACATTCTTGAGAGAGGAGTTTTTCAGGGAGGGTGTTCTAAAGAGTTTGGTCACTGACAATGGGGTACAATTTGTGTCCCAAGAAATGTGAGTTTTCTTACTGAATTGTCCATTGTACACCTGATGACGTCTCTTTATTCACCACAAGCTAATGGTCCAGCTGAGAGCATGAATAAGATTGTAAAAAATTGTGCACAACGTGCACTCCTCAACAGGGAATTGTTGAAAAATTTCATGAGAGAGACTTGGTGGGCACATAGGGTTACACCCAATAGTGTGACATCCATATCACCCTTTGCTTCACTCAGAGGAAGGAAACCTCATTGTAAATTGAATCCGGTATGGTTAAAATTAAATACTGATGTGTTGAAACAACAATCCAGTGATAGGTTGGTGTTGCGAAGATTGGAACATCAGAAGAAATATAAAGCACGTTTTGATGAGAAACATTGTACGCACGAAACTAAATGGAAAATATGAGATAAGGTGTTGGTAAAGAGACCGGGAATGATAAAGAAAGGACAGTCAAGGTTTATGGGTCCCTTTATAATAACCTCTGTGAAGAAGAATGTGGTTGTGTTAGATTCTGGTGATGTCTGGAGCATGCCTAGATTGGCGAAGGTGGGTAATTTCAATCATCAATCAATATCAAACCGGAATCTTTCGAATGATGGTTCAATTGGTTCTGGTAATCAGAATGCTGGAAGAGTGAGAGTCAAGCCAAAGTGGCATAAGGATTATGTGATGATGATGCATTAAAATTTCTTTACATGATCTCATTGGTCTGTTTCACAATTTAGTGATTTTTTTCCTGTCTTGTATGACATTGCATTGTGGGGAACTATGCATATTATTCCTTGCATTTGTTTTTTTTGTTATGGAACATTTGTTCTCATATTTCAATGTTCATTTATGCAATTCTTTCTTTTTCTTTTAAGTTCACTTACATGTTATTGTTGATTTTCATTTCTTCATATCTTGGATGATAAAAGGGGGAAGATGTGCTATAACTTGTGTTAGGGAATCCAGCTGCTGTGCGTGGTATGTCAACCATGTCATTTTGTGATGAGTTATAGTTCTGTGGAACATTGGGTTTAGGAGTTGGGACGTTACTTTCAGGCAGTTGGAATTGGATCATTGCCTGGAAGGGTTGGTAGAATTGACTGCTATTGTGAATAAATATTATAGACGATAACCTGTGGCAGCGTCATTCATTCAACTTAACACTCAATTTTTGTTGATCTCCTTCTGTATCACTTTCATCACTTGACTCTGTCTCCTCATGGATAGTTGATGGAATCCGACTGACTGATATAGTCTTTTTCAGTCTTTCTTGATTACAGTTCTGTGACTATTCAACTCTATGGGTGACTCTGCTTGTTTCAGTACTTGTTCCTTCACCCGGATCTTTTGACTGTACTGATGTTGTCTCAGTAACATTTCCAAATTGCGGGTCAGTCTCTGCTTCTCCTTCATTAGAGACTTCAATGCCACTTTGTGAAACAACAGGCACATGGATTGGTGTTGCAATCTACAAATCTTCACCCCTTTCTTCTCGTTGTCGCTTTTGTGCTCTCAATATCACTGCTCTTTCATGTAACAGCAGTGTTTGGTCACCAAAATAACCCAGAAGGGGCCTTTCCATCTTGGTTCCAGACAACTCTTACGCGATTCTTAATCACAACCCAATCACCAGGATTGAAGTTGTGGCACTGTTCCTTATTCAGATCTTTAGTGCCAGCTGCAATCTGGTAAAAAACAGAACGTACCACATCAGCCAATCGTTTGCAGTAATCGAGTATCATATCATCTGTGATGTTCACAAGTGAATTTGCAGGTACAGCAGGTAGCCTCATTGCACAGCCCATCAGTATTGCATGTGATGATAGACCATATTTCTATCAGGGATACTTTGAATACTCATTAGTACCAAAGGTAAAGCATCTGGCTATTTGTTGAAGTACAAACGTTAGCTAGTCGAGACTTGATGGTCTCATTGAGTTGTTCGATTATACCTCAAACATCAAGTTGATAGCTGCAGTGCAGTCTTTGCTCAATCTGTAATGCTGTGCAATCATCTTCTGGACCACAATGTTACAGTGGGTCCCTCTGTCTGATTCTAAAGAAACCAGCATTCCATACCTAGAGATCAATTCTCATAATAACAGTTTTGCTACAGTGAGACTGTCATTTTTTCTACTTGGGTAGGCTTCCACCCATATCAAGAAGACACATACTATGACCAGGACATACCTCAGCCTCCTGCAGGCATGCATCTCAATAAAATTCAGCTGCTTTCTGTTAAAGGATCACCTGATCTCCCTATGAGACTCAGTGTAATATGTTTTCTTTTCCGTGCATTCATTTGTTGACATGTCACACATCAATGACACACTTCTTCTGCAAGCATCCTAAACTTTCGGTTGTACCAATTCTGTCTAAAGAGATGCATCATGGAATCTCTCCCTAATTGTGTGTATCTGTGATAGTATTGTGTCATTGGAAACAACAAACTATCAGGTAACACTGGTCTCCTGTCAGCTGACATTCAGATGTCATTTGCATTTTTCTCACAACCTGCTCTGATCCAACTTTGTTGTTCTCCTTTTGAAACATTTTCCTGTACTCTCTTTAATTCATACTAACCATCTGTTACTGCCATCAACATAGAAAATGAAGTGTTCTCCTCAGACTTACAAGCTGAAGTTTCATTAAATGTGCAGGGCAGCAGGGCACAAAACTGTGCAATTGAATCAGCATACCTATTTCCCAGGGCAATGCAGCCATTATCATTTTGATAGGAGGTACATTTACCTACTGCAATTTCTTCAGGCAACTGTAGGGCTTACAACAAATGTCTCACATGTATTCTATTTTTAATTGGAGTTCATGAAGTCACAATAATGACATAATCTGTCTCATTCAGGGGTTCATCCTTAATATCAGGTCTAGGGTTTGTGTCAATAATAGTTCAACAGAGTGTGGGACCATTACAGTATAAGGGTATCCCATCACTATACTCTCACTCTTTTTGAGTCTAGTGCTCACCACTGCAACCGCTTTAAGGCATCTGGGCAGTACTGCAGCAACAGGATCAAGGGTGGTAGAAAAGTGTGCTACAGGTTTTCGAGCATCACCTTGCAACTGAGTAAGCATTGAGAGAGTTCAGCCTTCCCTCTCACTACAAAACAATGTAAACTCTTTACTGTAATCTGGCATTCCTAGTGCTGGGGCGCAACAAAGTGATTCTTTCAGCTCTAGGAAGGCTTCCAAACAATCGCTGTCCCAAGGAAGCGGACACATCCTTGTATGTCAGCCTAAGTAAAGGCTTTGCCACTAGGCAAAAGTTTGGTGTTCACTGTCTACAAGAAGACAACCATTCCCAAAAACATTCTGACTTCTTTCTGAGTTCAAGGTGGATTCATCTGTAGAATTGCTTCTATTTTCTCCGGTGTACTTTCCTATCTCCTTTTTCAATGATGTGTCCCAGATATTGAACTTCTTTTTGATAGTACTCCAGCTTACCTGGAGGCACTTTATGTCCATTCTCAGCAAGGTGATTCAATTGCACAATGGTATCTTGCTTAAAAGCTTCTTGTGTCTCTGACGCCACAAGTAGGTCATCAATATATTGCACGAGTATTGATCTGTGGGGCATCTGCTTCTTATCTGCTTGTGGGACTCGACACCATGCTAAAACTCTCTACTGAAATAAAAAATAAAAAATGAACTGTCTATCTTCGTGCAATGGCACTGAGAAGAAAGCCCGACAAAGATCAATGACTGTAAACCATTCTGCAGTACATGGAAGTATTGTGCAGGATTCCGTCGACGGGACAACATGGAACAACAATTTCATTAATTATCCTAAGGTCCTGCACTATCCTATAATTTCCATTGGATTTCTGTAAACTCTTGATCGGAGAGTTCTCTCAAAATTCCTTTCAGTGTCATGTCTTATATTACAGATTCTATTCCTGCAATTGTTTCTGGGTTCAAATGGTATGGTGGAGTTCTTGGATACACTATGGGGCATATGTACAAGGAGTTAACGCTGCGTAAGCGGCACTTTACTGCCGCTAATGCGGCGATATTTTTATCGCCGTATTCACAAGCTGTCGCTTACAGCCGTTAGCGACAGATTTCAGGCGAAACCGTCCGTTTTCACCATCGCCACTTATGTTAGCGATAACTATCGCTAATGAGATGCATGCTAGGCGTTCCTGTACAAAAACGCACGCTAACCCCAGTTCGCGATATTTACAATGATTGCCCAGGCCCGCGATACTTTCAGAAAACAGCCGCTAAAGCCTGTTAGCGGCTGGGACTTACGACCAGAAAGAAGGTGGCCTTAAAAATGGTGATAAAAAACAGTACATAAGGGAGACTAGCCCAGATCCTCATCTGAAGACCCACAGATGCCATGGAGGTACTACTCATGCAGCTTGGAGCACCAAGAAGGCCACAACAACCACCACCACTGCCACCGCCCCCAGGACCACCACAGAGGCAGCGCCGAAGAAGACAGCGGGTCCATCGCAGATGCCTCGCCCTCACAGACCTAACGCCAGAGGATGTGATCGCCCACTACAGGCTCAAAAGGTCATCCATCCTCCGCATCCTGACCCAGATAGCCCCCAGGCTGCAGGCACCAACAGAGCGGAGAACCAACATCCCTCCGCAGACAAAGCTGCTGGCAGTGCTGCACATGTTGGCACATGTGTGCAGGAACAGCTTGAGGCCAAGCAAGGCTTTTATGCCATTGCTGGCTTCCCGCAGGTGTTGGGGGCAATTGACTGCACACATGTCCTACTTGTGCCCCCTGCGGACACTGCCCACATATACCGCAACAGGAAGCACACACATTCCATCAATGTGCAGGCAATTGTGGACCACCGGGGCTTGTTCACCAATGTCGTAGCCAAGTTCCCAGGGAATGTGCATGATTCCTACATCTTCCGCCAGTCCATCATCAACCAGCGGTTTCAAGATGGCACATATGGAAATGCACTGCTTGTTGGTAAGTACTAACTGAACACACCACACACCTCAAGTCCACAATCATGGAACTCACAAATGTGAGAATGCACATGTAGCAAATTTCATACAACATGCCTAGTAACATGTCCACCTACCACACACAAAAACCCAAGTGACTGCAGTTACTGGGGCTAGCCTTGTAGACAAACTATCCCCAAAGGCACACCCCTCCGCCACATATTTGCAAATGCTGGGAGAGGTGGGAACCAAGTAGGTGCAATGGAGGGTCTGGACCTATGAGGAAAGTATGAACACAAGGCCAAGTCTGGCGGCGGTGTCCTGTATAGTCTGGAGCTTGCAGAGCACAGACTTGTCTATGCGGGCATATAAGGCGTTTCCGTAGTCCAGTCTGATGGTAATGACTGCGTGGGTGACTGTCTTTCTTGACTCGGGGAGATCCATTTGAAGGTCTCATGGAGGATGCAGAGGGTGTCGAAGCAGCTAGAGGCCACGGCCTAGACCTGTTGGTTCATGGAGAGGGAGGAGTCGAGTACGATGCCTAGGTACCTGGGGTCATTGGTGGCGGGGGCTTCCGAAGGCGGTGGCCCACCAGGTGTTGTCACATGCTGATGGGGTGGTTACGAGGATGAGGACTTATGTCTCCTCCGCGTTGAGTACCAGGCAGATGTTGATCATCCATGTCGCAACTTCCTGCAATCCTTCCTGGAAGCCCAGTCTGGTGGGTGTGGGCGTCTTGGTGAGGGAGAGTATGAGCTGGGTGTCCTTGTAGGTGGTGAAGTATTTTGTGTGTCTTGATGTTGCACCAGTTCTTCTCCAGGCGTCTGCAGATTCATCTGGCATCTTGGAGGTCGGTGGTGACCGAGGCGGCTTTTCTTGCACGCTGTATGTTGCAGTTGCATAGCGGGGCAAGTTTGTATGCGCAGTTGGAGATCCATGTGTGGAAATCCCTGGCAGTGCTGTCGGTGTTGGCTGCAGCGGTGTGGGAGTTGCCGTTGATGGTGGAGTGGAGCAGCTCCTCGGTGACTCAGCTCCAGTAACTTTGTGTTGCGCGGGCTGTGGGTTTGGGTGGCTTGGGTTTCTCGACGAGGAAGTGTACGTAGTGGCTGTCACTCCATGGGGGTTGAGTGGTGTGGATGAAGTGGACGCTGTTTCCACATGCAGAGATGGGGTCGAGGGTGTGTCCTGCCTTGTGGGTCAGTGTGGTGAAGAGTTGGGTCAGTCCGATGTTTGCGAGCTTTGGCCAGAGGGTACTGGAGTTGGAGTTGTTGTGGTTTGTGAGGTGGAAGCTCAGGTCGGAAATTAGTACGTAGTCCATGGAGTAGATGGCGTAGTGTGTGATGATGTTGATGGTGTGGCCGAAGCGGGCCCGGCCTCCAGGGGCTCTGCAGGCGAGGGTGCCGCAGAGTGTTGCTTTGTGGCTGGTCTGGATCTGGAAGTGCAGGTGTTGGGCGGTGGTGAAGGTCTGGCAGCAGCGGCAGCAGGAGAACTGGACGTGAGTTGTGTCTGGTGTGGCCTATTGGCAGTTGAACGTTCTCCTGGCGTTGACTTTGATGAGGGTGGGTGAGTCGTAGCGCTAGACGGTAGGAGATTAAGGGTCCTTGCAGCTGTTTGCGTTTGTCTCGCGGACCGGTGCAGACGGGATTGCCTGTGGCGCGCCGTTGCAGTGCCAGTGATGCAACCGCGCAGTGCCCACAATAAAATAGGCTAGGGGGAGGGACGAGCAGCTGTGAGGCAATGTAATTTGCATTGATGCTGGTCAATTGTCTGAAGCTACACATGGCTAACCTGAATTCCTAAATAGCACAAATCACACACCACAAAATATAAACACTGCAAACACAGCATACACAACAACTAATGGACACATCTCTCCATTACATGTTTCAGGTGATCAAGGATATGCACTTTCCCCATGGCTGATGACACCCCTCCGAGCCACAAACACCCAGGCCCAGAGGCAGTATAATGTGGACCTTGGATGCACCGGGCCATTGTGGAGCTCACTTTTGGCGTGCTAAAGTCACGTTTCCGGTGCCTTGACATCACAGGTGGCAGACTGTTGTACAGCCGGAAATAGTGTGCAAGATAATCATAGAATGTTGTGTGTTGCACAATATATGTGTACGCACCAATGCCCCATGGATCCAAGTGCCAGATGCACCGGACGATGCTGAGGATGATGAAGATGATGAGGCTGGTGCTGCACACCTCACACACAGTTTCTGCTGCAGGAACTGCCCGAAGGAACTGAATCATAAACAATTTCTTCACCTGAGCACGTCACAATGTGACAGTCCTTTGTGAAATTTATGTGCAAAATGCACCGAAGCACAGTTTGTGCAATAAAACAACACAACACACATGTAATGTAAAGTAATGTAATGTAATGTAAGTTGCATTTATATAGTGCAGCTGTCACCCAACGGGCATCCTGGCGCTGGGATTACCTAAGACACTGTGCAAGCTATAAAAGTTTGAAATCACGACGAACAGGTCTCTCAAGGCTATTCTCTTGGGAAAAGTCTGGTTTTTAGCTTTTTCTAAACTGCAACAAGTCGTCAGTTTGTCTGAGTTCACTTGGTAGTTCATTCCATAGCTTTGCGGCTGCATGAGCTAAATGATCTACCTCCTAATCGGGTTTTCTTAACTCGTGGGGTACAAACTAAGTAGGCTGTTGAAGAACAGAGATTTCTAGCTGGGGAGTACCAAGTAAACATTCTCTGTAATGGTTTAGGCCCCATTTTGTGTGCCGCCTTATGAACAATGCAAAGTGCTTTAAATTGAATTCTTTGCAGAATAGGCAGCCAGTGGAGATCCCTTAGAGCTAACGACGCGGAAGATCTGCGTTGTCTTTTAGTGCCAGCTTAGCCGCGATTGTTTGTATTCTTTGCAGCCTTTTTGTTAGAGCCACCGGTGCTCCAAGAAGCAGTGCATTACAATAGTCCAATCTACTCATGATGATACTCCTTACCACCTGGGGTCTGGCCGAGATTGATAAAAAAGGGAATATTTTCCGTAAAGCTCGGAGTAGAGATATACATGTATTCACTGCTTTATTCACTTGCGATTCTAGCTGTAGATTACTGTCCAGTAAAACCCCCAAGTTACGCACTGTCTTGGCTGGCCGCGGTGGATTGTTCGTAGAAACCGGCCAGAAGTCCACTGGCAGTGGACGGGGTATTTTCTTTGCTGTACAGTATATAACCTCAGTCTTGTCTCCATTGAATTGCAACGAATTCTCCCTGAGCCAACCTGCAGTTTCACGCATACAGCTGTGAAATTTATCCAGTGATACTGCTTGATTCCCTTCAAATGAGAAGGCGAGTTGAGTATCATCTGCATAGTTAACCACTTCAATACCAAAAGATTTAATGATGTACATGAGAGGACGCAGATAAAGATAAAAAAGAATGGGACTCATGGCTGAACCCTGCGGGACCCCATGTTTTATGTAGCCACTGTGAGAAATGAAAGGTGACATGGCCACTGCCTGCTGTCTCCCTGTTAGGTACGACTGAAACCAGTTCAGTGCCCTTCCCACAACTCCAGCCTCCATTAATCTTTTAATCAAGGTCCTATGATTGACCGTATCAAAAGCGGCCGACATGTCCAATAATACCAATATGGCTGCTTGACCAGTGTCAGCACGCCTTCTAAGAGCGTCCAAAACTGTCACCAGAGCTGTTTCTGTGCCATGACCGGGACGAAACCCAAATTGTACTTCATCCAGTAGATTGTTTTCTTCTACATATTTCGAGAGAGTTTTGCTAACCACTCTTTCCACGATCTTTACCGGGTATGGCAACAGAGATATAGGTCTATAATTTGATGGGCAGTCGGGGTCAAGTGTAGCTTTTTTTAGCAGAGGAGTCACCACTGCCTTTTTCCAGCATTCTGGGACTATTCTACTGATTAGAGACTGGCAACAAATTTGATAGAGCTGAGGGAAAAGCTCTGCTCGGAAAGTTTTCCATAGCTTATGTGGGAGAGGGTCCAGCGGCGAACCAGAGGAGATATTACCTGCTAATATATTAAACTCCTCCTCTGTAGGAATTGGGAAGGACTCAAGGTTACTACGGTCTCTTTATCAGTTCCCTTCTCCTGAGTATTTTCTGTTGCTCGTTCCGACTTATCGTTTTCCCTATCTATCTCTGTTTCCATACCTTGTGTGCATGTTTACCCTCTGCATAAGTACATCTCTCTGACAAGTGAAAGCCAAACATTTTGCGGTAAGTATTGTACAATTGTAATTTTGAGGGTGGGTATGTCTTTCGTGGTCAGAGATGCTTTTTAGGGTATCTTTCGTGGTCAGGGATGCTTTGTAGGGTGTCATTCGGGGTCAGATATGCTTATTAGGGTGTCATTTGGGGTCAGATATGCTTTTCAAGGTGTCATTTGGGGTCAGATATGCTTATTAGGGTGTCATTTGGGGTCAGATATGCTTATTAGGGTGTCATTTGGGGTCAGATATGCTTTTCAGGGTGTCATTTGGGGTCAGATATGCTTTTCAGGGTATCATTTGTGGTAAAAAATGCTTATAAGGGTGTCATTTGGGGTCTGAGATGAAATTACATCTAATACTGTTTATCTGTGTAACAAAATCTGGCCGCATTAACGTTAACGCGATGTTTTTTTCATAATCGCGATGGAAAATCTATCGCTACACACATTGAACAACACGAAATATTACCCCTAAGCAAATTTGCGTGGAGAATCTCACCGCGCAGTCAAAAAACGGGCCGCAAACACACAGGAAGTGATGTCTGCATGCTTCCTGCTTCTTGGAGGAGTGCTGTGCACTTTCACTTTCTCTTTTGAGCACATTGCTGGTGATTGTGGAGTGTTGGAGGTGTTTGGTGTTGTGTGCTGCAGATTTTTGATTGAGAGAGTGTTGCTGTGTCCTGTGAACTGTCGATAGTGTCTCCGTGAAGTGTTGTGTACTTGTTTGTACGTGTATTTTGCGTCTTGTCCTCAATCTTGTCCGGTGTTTGTCTAAGGGGTAGTTTAAATAATTACTAGTTGTTGGGGCATATATTGGGTTTTTTTTCTTCTTAGGAGTGGGTTTAGGTGTGTGCTGGGAGATGGTGGGTGTGGGTAGGGAGGGCAGGATGTCAGAGGGGGTATTGGGGGGTTTCCTCTGGCTGGTCAAATTTTACCGGCCCTTGATGGTGGAGAGCGGGGGTCGTATCCTTTCTGGATATGACATCTGTGTGCGGAAGGTCTGGTGGGAGCGCGTGAGAGCACAGATGCTGCTTGTCTTCGGTGTGGACAGGACTGTCCACCAATGGAAGCACCGATGGCAGGATTGCGTGGGCCGTGAGGGTGACCTGTTGGACCACCTGGGAGTCATCATTGGCCTACAGTTTGGTAAGTTCACCCTCAAAATCGATATATGAACACCCATACGAAAAGCCAAAAAAGCGGTGTGTGACACAATGGTGTATATGTGCACAAATGTGGCGGAGTGAGGCGTTAGACATCATGCCTTCACGCCTAACGTTGCCACATCAGAAACGCAATGCTGCACCATATGTACAAGCATAGGGTGCAGGCTTGCATTTTCCCCTGCGCTGGCGCAACACTTAGCACTGTAGTGCCAACGCTGGCACCCTTGCACCATAGTGCGTGCAGGGCTGTCAGACCAACCATGCACTCTTACCTGTAATGCGCACAGTTGAGTTTTGCAGAGACGTTATGGACCAACTTCCCAGTACCCTACCTTATAACCAGTGTATCTAATTCCACTAGAGCGATGCAATAGGGTTCAGGGAGGAGGGCCGGGTACTGGACGCTGGAGGGCTCTTGTTGTCGACCTGCGAGGCAACAAAATTTAATTAACCATTGTGTCTTGTTGTATTTCTAAACACAGTTAGTCCTTTCCTTCCTAATAAGTGATACCTATGTTAGTTATCTCTCCTACCTGCGAACTAGAGATGTTGGGCACCGCGTCCTAGTAGGCTTGTGATGGTTTGATTTTCACTGCGTTGATTTTGGGGCATGTTTTGAAGCGAGGTGTTCTTCAGTCCTCTTCTTCTGAAGAAATAAACAGCAAATTACTTTTATGATCTAGTACAGTAGGGTACATATAATACAGTGTTTTATATTTCTTCTTTTAAGCCACTTACTATTTAAATGTCGCCCTTTACGTGTTCCATCACTAAGAAAAGAGAAACAAAGGAAGAAAACAAACAAACATTCTACATTTTACATCTTACATGAATATAATGCCTTGATTGCTAAAAAAGTCTTTATCATGAAAATTGCTGCCCTTATATTTGAAAGAGTTTTATCTTCAAATAAAATGTCTTTCTTTCCTTAGAAAAACGTTCCAAAAATTGTCTTTGAAATATTCACTCAAACGCTCTAGCAGGCATTGCTGTCTTGCGATGGGCGCCATAAATGAAATAAAGTCACTTAACTTTCTTTTCCTTTTCTCCACAGGTTTGCAGCTGCAATGAAGCCGAGATGCCGCAGTGAAGCTGAGATGCCACTTGTAGAGAAAACGGGAGCAGAAGAGATGCTGCGTCGATTTCCAGGTAAGCGTCCCTGGATACCAGCTCTGTTCCTGACAACGGGCGGAAGGCTAAGCACCTTCTAGAAGTTGGGTGTGGCATTAAATAGTAGTGCCACACCCAAGATGGCCGCTACGCCGACGTACGCTCTGTGTGATGCGGCGTACGGCGTTGCTCAGTTCTTTTCTTTGCATTTTGCCTCAGCTGTGGAACGGACGCAATCTGCGTTCGGTCCGAGTCACAGCTTTCTTTTGCCTTGTGTATATTGCTCAATGTCTAATCTTTGAATTCTGCGTTTATATTTTATCTGTCAATCTACTTTCACAATGTGCTTGGCAAATGTCTATAAAACATCATATGGCCTCTAAAGTCCGCAATAATACCCTAATACAGGAATCTCTTATGTGAGTAAAAACACTTGTGCTCATTATACAACATGATGTACAATTCATAAACAGAACATGACGTACAGTGCATGAACAGCCACTATAATGTCAAACATCACATATAAACCATACATCCGGTCGTGCTGGTTGCACGGGATAGGGGAGGGCTTTTTTATATATCAATGACCCTGCGGTTTGCAGGGAAATCATGACAGTACCCCCTCTCAAAATCCCCCCTAAAACCAGAGGAATCGGTCTTAGTTTGTCTGGGCATCGTGTATGAAAAGTTTTACCAAACATGGGGCATTTTTTAAACGAGCCAGAGGCTCCCAAGACCGTTCTTCTGGCCCGTACCCTTTCCAATCCACCAAATAATATAACTTTCCATGCAGTCTTTTAGCATCAAGTACAGATTTCACTTCGAATTCAGGTACTCCTTCTATATCAATAGGAGGAGGAGGTGCTTTTATACGAGTCATGGGGTTGTAAGGTTTTAAAAGGGATACATGGAAGACAGGGTGAAAACGATATTTTGGCGGGAGCGTCAATTCAATGCTTACTGATTTAATAATTTTTCAATAGGAAATGGTCCAATAAACCGAGGACAAAATTTCTTATTACTTTATATCCGTAAATGTTTTGTGGATAACCAAGCTTTGACTCCTATGGCATACAATGGTTGCGGAGTGCGATGTAAGTCTGCTAAACATTTCTGATTTTCCTTTGCTTTTGCCAATTGAAACTGGGCTTGTTGCTGAATGGATATCAAGTTAGTGACATAATCGCATATAGATGGAATAATCAAAGGAGATAAAAGTTGTCCCGGAATATTTTTGGGATGGAATCCATGTGCACAAAAGAATGGTGACATACCAATGGATGAATGTTCCATATTATTATAAGCAAATTTCAAAGCCCATAAAATGTCTGACCATTCTTGGTCGCAATTAGTCAACATACAAAGCAAATATTGTTCAATGGTTTGATTTGTGCGTTCAGTTAAACCATCCGTTTGAGGGTGATAACTTGAGGAGGTACGTACTTCCATGTTTAATGATTTACTCAAGTTTTGCCAAAAATGGGAAATAAATTGAAATTCTCTGTCAGATATAACGATAGAAGGAATTCCATGTAAACGAAGAATTTCCTGCATAAATACCTGAGCCAATTCTATTGCAGAAGGGAGTTTCTTTGAAGGTATAACATGAGCCATGCGTGTAAAATGGTCAATCACAGTTAAAATGGTAGTGTAACCTGTTTTGGTAAGAGGAAGTTCCACAATAAAATCAAGGGAGACAGTGTGCCATAGTTGTGGAGGTATTGGTAAAGGATGTAATAAACCACTAGGGGCTTGGTGTAAAGATTTATTTTGCGTACATATGACACACGTGTCAACATTTTCTTGAATGTCATTAAACATGGAAGGCCACCAAAATCTCCGTTTAATTAATTGGTACGATTTTGTGATTCCAGGATGTGCAGACAAAGCTGTATCATGATGTAATTGTATGACTTAATTTTGTAACGTCTTTGATGGTACAAATATTTGGTCATTCATTAACAACACATCATCTTTCCACTGGAGTGAAGGATACAAATCTTGCCATTCTAGTAACGTTTTTGTTTTTAGTTCTTTTTGTATTTCTAATACCACGTCTTTATTAAAGATGCTGGCTTGAAAGCAATGCGTGGGTAGAATTGCCTGTGACTCCTCTTGCTGTTTACAAATGTCATCATCTATGCCAATGCGTGATAAAGCATCCTCTTTATTGTTTTCTTTTCCCGGCCGATACGTGATAATAAAATTGTAATCATTAAAAAACAACGTCCAACGAAGTTGACGAGCAGAGAGAGCTTTGACAGATCGCAGAGTTTGGAGATTAGGATGATCTGTATAAATTGTGATCAGGTGTCTTGCTCCTAACAAGTAGTGACGCCATTCTTCAAAGACAGCTTTTATGGCCAATAGTTCCCTGTCAGCGATAGCATAATTTTGTTCAGCTAGGGACAGTTTTCTGGAATAATAAGCTATGGGATGCATTTGTCCAGTGTCTTTATGCCTTTGTGACAAAATACCCCCTAAAGCGAACTGCGAAGCATCCGCCTCAACAATCAACGGGCGAGAAGGATCAGGATGCATTAGTATAGGTGCTGACGTAAATTGTCTTTTTAACTCTTGAAAGGCTTTTTCTGCTAAATTATTCCATTCAGATTTCATACCTTTGCTGAGAACCTTAGTGATTGGAGTTATAATTTGAGAAAAATCATGCCGCGTCGATTTACAGGTAAGCATCCCTGGATACCAGCTCTGTTCCTGACAACGGGCGGAAGGCTAAGCGCCTTCTAGAAGTTGGGTGTGGCATTAAATAGTAGTGCCACACCCAAGATGGCCGCTACGCCGACGTACGCTCTGCATGACGCGGCGTGCGGCGTTGCTCAGTTCTTTTCTATGCATTTTGCCTCAGCTGTGGAACTGACGCGAAGCTGTGTTCGGTCCGAGTCACAGCTTTCTTTTGCCTTGTGCATATTGCTCAATGTCTAATCTTTGAATTCTGATTTTATATTGTATCTGTCAATCTACTTTCACAATGTGCTTGGCAAATGTCTATAAAACATCATATGGCCTCTAAAGTCCGCAATAATACCCTAATACAGGAATCTCTTATGTGAGTAAAAACACTTGTGCTCATTATACAACATGATTTACAGTGCATAAACAGAACATGACGTACAGTGCATGAACAGTCACTATAAGGTTAAACATCACATATAAACCATACATCCGGTCGTGCTGGTTGCACGGGATAGGGGAGGGCTTTTTTATATATCAATGAGCCTGCGGTTTGCAGGGAAATCATGACAAGGGCACAGATTGTTCATGTATAGGAAGGGTGACTGTACATAAAAAAATCCAAGGCATTGTTTTTTGGACATGTGTGCTGCAGAAAAGGAAGAGTAATAATGCATTCCTCCTTGTTTTGCAAAGTTAGGTACGCTGCCCTTGTACATAGGCTTCGTGTTACAATGGATGAGATAGGAACAATTGTTCTATTGAAATAGGACATCTCCAGAGTGTCATACACCACCAACAGTTGTGACACAGCCTTGTGTGATCTGCAGCAATGCTATCATCCACAGAGCATGTATAACATCATGTTGGGTGGAGAAATGGGGCCTAGGGAATGTGTCACACAAGTAGTATGTGCAAAGTTGTCAGCATCGTTGTCTTGTTGGCCTAACTCAGCATTCTCAGGTCTTGTGGGAATGACAGGCAAAGTAGACACAATCATGTAGGCAACATGGACTGCAACAGTAGAGTCATAGAGCATTGTCAGTGATGGTGATGAATTGTATGATGAATAGGACACGTGTGCTTTTACGTCTGATACCAACACACGTTTCTTTTCATGTCTCACAGCTGGAAGACAACTCATCACACAGGGGGATATTGACACCTTCAAGGACCCACACGCCACTGGTGAGTTCAGCCATTAAATATTGGCATTGTGAGATGTGATGAATGTCAGGGTGAAATCATTGACGTTGTAGTATGCAGTATGGGTGTGCATCATATGTACCTTGCCTCCAGTGTGATGATGTTTTGTGGAAGTGTGTGCAAATCAGTAAGTGAAGATGGAGCAATGCATATGTCTTCCAGATGTAACTTTGCACATCCCCAGTCAGTGATATTCATGCAAGTGATATCTATGGGTTCTGTTACTACAGCACATGCATGTGGATTACAGAGTGTACAGATAGGAGAGGAGACATGTGAGTGGTGTTGCTGAAGAGTATGACCAGACATGGAATGCATGTACATCCTTGACTGAGATGACTGTGCAATTGGGCCTGATCATGCACAAGTACATAGTGGTTTTCAGACTGTGCGTGGTCAGACACAGGTCTGCACAGTACTATTGTAGGTATGCTGCCTACCAGCTTCACAGAAGTAGCAGGGCGTAGCTTTAAGCCAAGGATATCAATGGCACGTTCCACAAACAGCTAGCAAAGATGGCCCTATGTATCTCATTGGCATGTTTTGCCACTGCAATGGTGTTGCCAAGCTGTCTCCTTGGGGTCATTCCCCTGGTAGACACAGGGGAAAATGTACAAGCCCCTCTCGCCAAATTTGGGACATTACTCCGCATGCATTTACCCCGCATGCTTTTGCTCTGCAGTTATTTCTGCGCAATATATTTTACATCGCAGGCCTCTACAACGCTATTTGTTAAAATGCATTCCCCATTATAACACAATTACCATTATGACCCCAGGGGGCTGTTACTTTGGGGAATGCATTGTAACAGTTTGCGTTGTAAATCCCTGTGTTGTAAAATTGTCAGTGGAGTAAGAATTACGGATCAAAGACATGCAGATTGATCAAATTTGAGTAAACTACGTTTCCCCCTCTCGCCAGCACTGTGTCACCTACTGCGAAGTTGTGGTGGAGAGAGGGCCTGCCCTCATGTACAAGTCAGTGTTCAGCCACCTAACGTCTTTCCATGTGTGCTGCTTGATGCAGCACAAATTTAAGTGTAAGTAGGGCTGCTCCAGGATTGCTCATGTGCAGGAAGGGTAACCTTCCTGCACATAAACAAGCCTCCCCTGTACACAGACACCGTTGCACTCTTGTGCAAGGGTGCCTGTGTTGGCGCTGAGTTGATGAACTCCACGCCGTCGCTGGGGGACACGCAGGGCTGCACCTGATTATTGTACATATGAGGCAGCACTGTGTTACAGAAGAGGATGAGCGAGGCGCTACACCCGGAGGGCTAATGCCTCTCTCCTACAATTCCTTGTACATGTCACCCTCAGTCAGGGTATGTCACAGCACCATCATTTGACACTGACCGTCTCATTTGATTGTGACACTACATGTCACATGCCATGCACTGCCATGTCAGTCTCCCCAGCATGTTGTTACTGATCCTAGATTCAACATTTCATTGTCCAGGTCACTTTCTAACTTCACAATGTTACGTTAGAGTGTAGGCTCTCATGTTTCACTGACCATGTGTTTCTGAGTTAAATGGAGAACATTGACATAGTCATCAGGACTCACATGTTGTCATTGCTCTTATTTGACAGACAACATGTCGCCAGAGGAGTCCCACGCCTTCCAGGTGAGGAAGGACCGGTACCTCCATATCAGCAAGGTCTCAAAGGGATATCGCAACATGGCACGGAGGTACCAAGAAGACCGAGCAGTTGGGATTTGGAATTCGGTGCCCGAGGTAATGACCCAGTCATACAGGCCATCCCTGGCCCCTCTGGCGACAGGCGTGGCTCCCGGCGTGGACAGGCAGCAACACATCCCCCTTCAACACCATACACACAAGGGACAATGCCACCTGCACCAGCAGATCAGGTGGTGGCGTTCACTGTGTGGGACCGGCGCACAGTCATGGACAACAATGTTTTGCTGGCAGAAATTTGTCGGGAAATGGCGGAGCATACCAGGCAACTGCAGGACCTAAAGGCAGTCCTGGGTCTCCCATATTGACCGGACATTTTGAGCCCCATCCCCCTCTTCTCCCTTCCCCCAATGTTATTTCTTGTTCTTAGTTAGTGTTAGGTAAGTATTTAAAGTGTTAGGTAGTGTAGTTGTAGTGTAGGTATAGTTAGTGTTAGATTTTAAGCTAGTTTTAGATATTTATTCTTCTATAGTATTTGGGGATAAGTTTCCTTTTCCTTTGGTTGGGGGATTGATGTCTTTGTTGTTATATACAAAATAAAACCCCCAAAAATATATATTTGTGTAGGATAACTGTAGTTAGTTTATGTATAGCTTAGATGTCTTTGTCCAGTCTCATGATGTGCTTTAAGGGTGGGAGGGGGGTTGATGTCTTAGATATGTTGTTGCGTGTTTAGGATTAGTTATGGTAGGTAGTTTAGGTTATCATTCACTTTCTTCCAGTTAGTTTAGATTAGGTTAGTTGTAGTAGTGATTAGTGTTAGTTTAGGGTAGTTTATTTTGTACTTTCATAATAAATGGTTACTGCTTTCGAATTCTGGTTGCACTTATGTCAGGGGTGATTTGGTGGAGGGTTGCTTTTTACCTTGTATGCAACTTATTCTATCACAAGACAATCATTTGAATGTGTACGTGTGGTCATGACATATTACTTAGCTGGACGGATAGTGTCAGGATACTTTAGTTATGAGCACAGTAAACTTGCATGGATAACATGGTGGCAAGTAGGAGTTACGGCCTAGTCTAGGGACACTCTTTTGTGAAGTTTAACATCTTAAGTGTGACTCACGGAGTTGGTCAGCACATTGTTGCCCATTTACAACACAACGTAGGGACATGGGCTTGAGCAGATATTGACATTGCAACTCTTATCCATCATGAAGATGGATGTATGCGCCGGGTACCACAGATTCCGTCCACCCCCTGCATATCACATGAGCCTGGCGCAGAGTCCATCTACCATGCACAGACATCGGCACACTTGCTGCGTAGTGCAAGTGTGTCAGCATCATTTGAGTTGGATGTTCCTGTGCATGGAGGCTCAACCTCCTGCCCATGCGGAATGATGTCATTTTGCCGATCAAATGTGCACGGCATATGGCAGAACAATGGGCCCGATTCAGAAAAGTGATCTGAGACAAAATCCTAACTTTACGTCTTTCGGTATTCACAAAAGGCATTTAGGGGTAGTAAAGTTAGGAATCCTAACTTTACTACTCCTAAATGCCTTTTGTGAATACCGAAAGTCGTCAAGTTAGGATTTTGTCGCAGATTACTTTTGTGAATCTGGCCAACAGTTCTGCTGCACACAGGAGGGGAAATGTAGCATTGCTCCCTGTAGTGCCAGTGTCATAGCCACTTCTCCCAGCTGCTACTTTTGGCATTGGCTCATAGTGATGCCACCCTTGAAATGGTGGTATAGCATCTGACTATATCCTAATTGCAGTGCACTACACATCCCTAGACACATTGCGCTATCCGCTCACAGTGGTGACAGCATGAGAGGGTTCCTTATTTATAAGGCATTGTTAGGCCACAGGAAGGGGCTGACTGAGGACTTGCACTTTGGGATAAGTACCTATTGCCAACACCACTTCACTGAAGCAGACATTGTGGTTCCAATGGCGGCTGGTAGACATATGCCCTAACCATTCTTCATCTATGTGAATATGGTGTGCTCCATCTTGGAATGTGACATGCAATGAGCCCCATCACAACAAGCTTTGTCCACCCCGTAGAGTGTGAGTAGATCTGCCAGGTGAGACTTTGTAGCAATGGTTAAGGGAGACACTACTTGTGGCATGCGACTGACTTGGACATATTTGCACACATGCCTATTTCTATCATGTACGTAGGGCTAAGTTGGGATCTTGCTAGAATGTTGTATTTGAGCAATGAGGGCACGGCTAGTTCACACATACCCGGTCATCTCACTGCCTATCTGGGACACAGTTAAACATGGACATTTCTCATATGTCCCTTGGTGTAAGTTTTGATGGATTCACTGGCCCAACATTTTTACAGACTTCTATACTTGAATTGTCATAGACAACACACACCTGTGTAACTTAAATATTTTTCTTTTAATGCGCATTGTCTCTGTTGGAGACTGGGCCAGTACTTGACTCAAACAAGCCCCACATTCCAGAGATGCCCAGTGGAGGGCCTGACAGAGTACTTCAGGGGTGACATGTGCAGAGGAAGAGGTTGAGTTCAGTCAGCATGCTGATTGCAGTGTCATTGGAAACAACACAAATCATGGCAGTCCATACTGAGGTCCAAGGGGAGTGTCGAAGAGTGAATCTGGGGACAGTGGAAGCTGATGTTCCGGGGCATGATGCTAAGCACTGATCCAAGGCAAAAGAGTCCATTTGGCGCAGATGGATGCTACTGCTTTCTTCTTCACAATAATGCAGATTCATTCACATCTTCGTCCTCTGATGTGTCATGTGCCTCACATGTGCGTGGTGGTAGATTGGCTGCAGCACTGTGAGGCACTGACACATCAGGGGGCGGAGATGTGGATGTAGAAGAAGTAGCAGCATTCATCTGTGCCAAACCTTGATGCAGCAATGCAGTGATGATCAGCTGCAGGGCATGGAAGATTCCAGCTACGTCTCGTTAGTGTGCAGCCATGGCAGCCATTTGTTCCGCTTGCATCCGCTCCATGTTCTCCATTATCATTTGCATGCGGGTCAACTACTGGCTGACATCGGTGGAGCCACTCTGACTGGACAGTTGTTCTTGTCTCTGAGTCATGACTCCAGCGATGTCAGCCATGGAATGTCGGAGAGCATGGAGCGGACTGTGGGTGTCTGTGATGTTCTGTAGGTGGTCCCGAATGGGACTCAGACACCCACGTACAGCATTGAGTTTGGCCGCCAGGCTGTCAAACCCCACCCGCATCTGATCAGCCATCTCCTGCTGGACCTCTACTGCACGGCGTTGAAATGCCAGAAGTGTGTCCTCAAGGTCCTGGGAGACAGCTGTGGTGGTAGGTGCTTGCTGGTGGGTGGTTTGTGCAGGGGGTGGAGTTTCCACAACACAGTGGATGGCCCTGTTTCCGGAGATGGTGTGCTAAATGAGTCTAGCAGCTGTTGGAGGGTGTCCTGGTTGATATTGGCAAATTCCTCATCTTCATCAGTGAAGACTGGGACAGGCTGCTGTACAGGAGGTGATGTTTCTCCCTCTGCAATGTAAAGGGGAGATGCAGTAAAATGTGTGTTTCAAGTATGATCATGCATTGGATGAGTTTACAAGCAGACTGCATGACAATGTCCTTTCTGACTGTTTAGGAGGAGATGCCTATTAGATGCCGGATAGTGATTCTTTGTACAACATCACGGATGTGACGCTGTAGTTGTACATTATCATCTCAGAGTTTACAGCTATGCCAAATGTGAATGGCCAATTTCTATACACAAGCGGCACCAGTTGTGGCCTATGTTCAGTAGTGAAAGTGATGCAGTTTGTACCACATTGTAGTCAATCTTGATTAGCTCAGATTTATGTGTCTGTGCACCGCATTGTGGGAGAGTCACCCCTGCAGCTTTGGTTTTACTTCCCCTTATCCCTTTCAGCCAGTGAGCTGTTCACTTATGTGCATTTACAATGATGAGATGTTGCAAGCTGGAGTAAATATGGGTCTTGGTCAGATTTGGGTCACTTGTGCATTGTTTGGCAGAAGATGTCTTCTTTACATCAGCGGTTGTATGTACACGAGGAAGTGTCAGAGTGTGACCTGCTCCTTTAAGGATGAACTCCACACTCAGCCACTTCAGTGACCGTGGCCTGCACCATGTAAAAATGTTTAGGGTGCAGGCATGCAATTCATCATGCACTGTCACTTGCCTTGTCAGTGTGGCTCACAGACAGTCAGCTTTGCTGGGTAGTGCACATGTGCATGGGTTTGGTGTGAGAATGGTTATGTGTGAGGAGGGACCCCTTTAGGCAGATTTGCAATGATGGGCTAATTGCTGTTTCTATGTGGGCTGCACAATGCAGTACACATGTACATCCAGGTAGCTTTGGCTCTTGTGATTTCTCTTGTGTGCATGTCGTCAGTCATGTTTTCCTTGCATGCATTGCTTACTGCCCTCCTGTTGGCTTACCCGTTGTGAGTATGGTGCAGCGTGAGTTTCTATTGTTGTTGCAGGCTGAACAGACAGTGTCAACACCCATTACCCTCAACGCTGGCCCCACGTGCGGTGTGTAAGTGGGCCTAGATTTGATGGATGTGGGTTTCCAAAGACGTATTAGTGGTGCTCAGGCCCTATCAACTCCCCCCTCCCATCAGATGCAAATGGCAGGCTGATGTGTGTTTGTGTATTTGCCACGCAGATGGTCACATGGATGATACATGCTGTCCTGGTTCAGATTATTGAATGCTGGGGTTTGCGTGTGGATGATAACAGACATGACTGCATATTTGTTCACTGACACAGTAGACTTACCAAACAGACAGGTTTACATGCACATCATGGTGTAATGGACAACTCACACCAGGAATGATGTGGAATGCTGTTTTCTGTATGGCACATGTGTACACTTGAGAGTGGAGGAGTGAATTTTGACCTAAGGGGTGATGGTGCCATTTACCTACTTGTTATTATTTGGTGCTACTTTGCTATTCTTGCTTGTTGTCATATGTAGGTTGTCATACTTCTTTACAGGGACATTGTAGTTCTGTGAGTATGGCACACAGACAAGTCATGTAGTACATATTTGGGTGACACATTCCTGAAATGCATAGTCCATGTACTGTGGTGTTGTAGACATATCCCCCCTGCTCATAGTATGACATCACATTTGGACTCAAGTCTGCTGAATGTGAGCATTGTGGCATATGCACCTTTTAGACAGATGGCTACATGATCACTTTGTTGTGACAATGCATGTGTTTATGCTATGCAGACTCACTAGATGCTTTCTCACTTGGTGTACACAGTACTGCATCTCATGAACAAGCAAGGGGGCACATTGACTGGAGATGCAGTGGGATGTCAAAATGTCCCCCTTGCCTCAACACCACACATATACAATTCGTCTGCACAAGGCCGCATATCTCTGACGCCAAAATGAGGATGCACTGTGAATGTGACTGATCATGTGCATAAGTAGGCATGCCACCACCAATGTTAGCACACATGCACCATTGTGCCCGTGTGTCTGAGTTGTGTGCAAGATTGTGTATGTACAGTAAGGTCCCCCTTGATGCACATGCACATTCTTGCACATGACTCAGACACACGGGCACATGCATATGTGTGGTGTTGAGGCAAGGGGGCCATTTTGGCACCCTGCCGCATCTCCAGTCAATGTGCCCCTTTGCTATTTCATGTTGCCCTTATTTTGTGGTCTGATGTGAATCTTGGTCTATATTTGGGTTACTTTTCTGTGCACATTTCCAAGTCTGTGAGCCCACCAATATGTGTCTTGCAATGTATTGGTTGAGTAGGGTGATATGTGTCTATGCCACCAGGGACAAGGGTATCTGGGACATGATCCACAGTCATTGTGGGTGTGCACTGAGAGATATTTATTTGGGCATGAGTGCCATTGGGCCCATCCACCCCATCCCCCCAGTTCCTGGTTGTTACTCACCCTGTTGCTGATGTCTCTGGGCATGTTCAGCAGTATCCTGTCCCGGAACTCCAACCACCGTCTCCTCGCTGATGACAGCAGACACCTGTTCCTCCAACGCATCCAGCTCCTCCTGTGGCGCTGGACTCCCACCTCCAGTCTGCTTTGCTGCTTTGAGATTGGCTGCATGTTTTGCCTTGGTCTTGCGCTTAGCATCATGCCAACGCTTCTTGCAGTCCTCCACTGTCCTCCTCACCTCTCCGACAGCATTCACCTTGGCTGTGATGGACTGCCATATTGCTTTTTTTGTTCCCAATAACACTGTGGAGCTGACAAAAAACTTTGTTGTTTTTCTGTCACCTCCGCAATCAGGACCTGGTTTTCCTGCTGACTGAACCGGGTCTTCCTCTTCCTTATTTTTATTTTATTTATTTGAAAAGTTTTATATAGCGCTGGCTAGACCCGGAGGTATCAGAGCACTTTACATGAGGTAGGACATTGGTTTCAGAACATTGTTACATAGTTACATCAGTTGCTGGAGCATTGCAAAACATAGAAAGGGAAACAGTATAACGTAGTTACATGAGTAACAAAAGCATAGCATAGCATAAGAAAGAAACCGGCAAGGGGGAAAATACTTCAAGGGACACAGAAAAGTCAGGCTGGAAGAGGGGAGGCAGACAGAGAGTCACGGAGGGAGGAGGCAGGGGAGGGAACAGAAAAACAACAGGGAGACGATGAAAACAATGTCCGATGTCTGGCTGGGTAGGTGACGGCCAAGGGGTGAACCAGAGCCAACTCCTCTATAGCTGCATAGGACAGCTCCACCGGGCATCGGCCAAGGTTGCTCGGGCAGAGCAATGTGAACAGACGATTATGAGGATAAGTGAGAAACAAGTTACAAATTACATCAGTTACAAGGGCATGTTACACAGATGTTACTAGAGCATAGAATAGCACCAACACATAGAAAAACAATGTTACACGGTCACATGAGTAAATAGGGTATTAGTAGGCTTTCCTGTTTTCAGTTTCTATTTATGGTAAATTCTGGTGGGGTTTTTTCAGTGTTTTCAAGTGATTTCAATACCTTAAAAAAACAGTGGTTATCAGTGATTACACATTTTCACGCCTGTTAGACCTGGCATCCTTGGTGTGGGCTTCCCTTCCATTTTTTGATGATGCCTCCAATGTTATTGATCTGTTTTTGCTGGTTTAGATGCTTTGGGCACTGTGCCACTGCTATTCAGTGCCACAGTGCAAGTGCTCCCTATGATAAATTGTGTTATGTATTAGTGACTCCATGATTGGATGATTGGTTTACTTGTCAGTCCCTAGTACAGTGCACTGAGTGTGCCCAGGGCTTGTAAATCCAATGCTGCTGGTGGGCTTGCAGCACTGGTTGTGCCACCCACAGAAGCAGCTTGTAAAATGTGTCTCAGGCATGCCATTGCAGAGCCTGTGTGCAGCCTAGGGCTGCCATGTCGACTTGGTGAGTGCACCCACTTACCAGGCCCTAAACCTTCCCTTTACTGCATGTTGGTCACCCCTAAAGTAGGCCCTAGGGCAGGGTGCATTGTAAGTATAAGGTAGGACATGCCCTGGTGTGTGTGGCATGTCTTAATAGTGAATTACAGCCATTTTCGTTTTTCACTATTGCAAGGCTACCTGTTCCCCATAGGCCAGAATAGGCAGTTTGATTATTACACTTTATAATCCTAACTGACCCAGGGAACATGGTAGAGAAACGAATTTAATATGCCTGAACTCAGAATGATAAAATACATCTTTTAGTGAAGTTGATTTTAACATTCTGTGTTTGAAAATACCACTTTTAGAAAGTAGGTATTTTCTTGCCTAAACTTCAAAGCCTGCCTGTGCTAGGTTGTGTATTCCTTGTCTGGAGTTTGAGTGACAGGGGCTGGAGGTGGCTCCAGGAGACAGGGTGAGTCAGCACAGGGCTGAATAGAGAGATCTGCATCCAGAGTGGAGGGAGGAGTTGCACCTGGGTCTGAATAGGGCTGTGCCTGCCTTCCACAATGCTGGCTCCCCCTCCCGCTGGGCGGCTGAGCACTCTGCCCCACATTCTGAAAGGAAAGAAGGAGTCCTGTAAACAAAGTGCTCCAGGACTGACTAGAACTGGTTTTGGACTAGGCAAAGGCCTCTCTGCCTTCAGAGAACAAAGAGAAAAGGTGTATAAAAAGCGGACCCAGACCCCTAGGAAATTAGATCACTTTTGGGAAACACGAAGAAACCTTTGCTGAGGAGCGGAACCAAGAAGAAACTGAGGAGAAGACTATCCCTAAGCTAGAGGGATCTGCCTGCAGTGGTTGCCTGACTGCCAAAGAAAGGAGAAGGGAACTTTGTGTGTACTTTCATCAACTTGTGAAGGACCTCCAAGGGCTTGATTTCAGAGCTTGCCTCCTGCTGAAGTCTCAGGGACAACAGACTTCACCCACCAGCTCTCCTGTATTCCCTTGCTGGGAATTTGGACCTTCTGACACACTTGCGTGTCGCTGGGAGCTGGAAGCGCGACTCAAGACGAAGAAGCGTGTCGCCGCAGCCGCTGCTACTCGCATCGCCGGAAAAGAGTGTCGACGTCGCAGCAGACGCCAGCGCATCCCCGAAGAAGTGCGCCGCTGACACCCTCGCATCCTTCGAAGCGCCTTGCAACTCCGGAGAAAAATGTCGCCGTCGCATCAGACGCCGTCGCATCCCCGGTGCAGAGCATTGACCTCGCATCAGATGCCGACGCATCGCCACACGAGGCGCCCCGCATCCCAGCAGAAGATCGTCGACCTCGCATCAGACGCCGTCGCATCGCCAGGGAAGCGTGTCGCAGGGCCTGTCGCGGCTCCAAAGATTCATCGAAATCGACGCACGGCCGTCGGGCGTGCACGCATCACCCCTTCGTTGTCGCAACCTCAAGAAGACGCCACTTTGTTTCTTTGCACCAGATCTTCGTCGCATCACGGCGCTGCTTGTCGCATCGCCACAGAAGCGTGTAAGGAACCTAGGCATCACCTTCCCTGCACCACCTTTTGTTGTATCGCGTTACGCATCTCAGGTATATTGAACGCAAAGTGTCGCATTTCCATTTTAAGAGACTCAAGCTAATTCTATCATCTTTAAAGTACAGTATTGTGGATTATTTTTGTAGTTTATGATCTTGTGGTAAATCTATATAAAAGATACTTATTTTTATAAAACAACCTGTGTGGTGTCCCTTTGTAGTGTTGTCACTGGATTACTGTATGTGTTCACAAATGCTTTACACACTGCCTCTGAACTAAGCCTGTCTGCTCGTGCCAAGCTACCAAGGGGGTGAGCAGGGGTTATTTCAGGAGTGTACCCCCTTACCCTGACTAGAAGCAAGGGTCCCTATTTGGACAAAGGTTCTTACCTCTGCTAATTAGAGACCCCCAGTTCTAACAACGCCATTAAAAACAACAGAAACAGTGTTTTTAAGGTGTTTATAGAACGTTTTGCTTTTATTATTGCTTGCTTTCTGCACTGATAGTGCATGGTATATAGACAGTGTATGTACAGTTTATACAAGGTCCAAATACATTTTTGCAAATCAAACTTATTGTAGTACACCATACAATACTTCTTCAGTGAGTCTTTGGTCATGTGCGCTCGCTCTTTCCTTCTCATGTAAACTTTTTTCTGTGAAAAGGACCTCTCAACATTGGCACTTGAGACAGGCAACGCCAAAACAGCCAGTACACAATTTGCTAACTCTGGCCACTGACATAGCTTTCCATGCCAATACTGGTGCACTTGAAGATTGCGATTCTCTGGGCAGGTTCTGCAACATTTGCGTTAAACTGGGCGCTTATGCCCTCAGAGGTATTGAGATACAAAATGGGATGATGGACGGAACGTTTGAGCCAATCAAACACTCACCCCCAGTCAACTGATCTGGGTTTAATCCATCATCATTCTTTAGCTCACTCCACCACCCCAGTTCAGACATGGCCATATGCAAATCAGTCTGACCCTGTGCCTCATGGGAACAGTCCAGCCTGAACTGCCAAGCCATGTCTTCCCTGGACCGGAAACAAGCATCCTAGGACCGGTTTCTGGCATTTCAGCCGTTATCAGCCAGGCTTGCTTGAATCCAGTGGCAAAGTGAGAAAGGGACCCACGTCTGGGCATACCCCCGCCAACTTAGGGCGACCAAAGCGATACAAAAGGGGATGATGGACGGAACGTTTGAGCCAATGAAACACTCACCCCCAGTCAACTGATCTGGGTTTAATCCATCATCATTCTTTAGCTCACTCCACCACCCCAGTTCAGACATGGCCATATGCAAATCAGTCTGACCCTGTGCCTCATGGGAACAGTCCAGCCCGAACTGCCAAGCCATGTCTTCCCTGGACCGGAAACAAGCATCCTAGGACCGGTTTCTGGCATTTCAGCCGTCATCAGCCAGGCTTGCTTGAATCCAGTGGCAAAGTGAGCAAGGGACCCACGTCTGGGCATACCCCCGCCAACTTAGGGCGACCAAAGCGATACAAAAGGGGATGATGGACGGAACGTTTGAGCCAATCAAACACTCACCCCCAGTCAACTGATCTGGGTTTAATCCATCATCATTCTTTAGCTCACTCCACCACCCCAGTTCAGACATGGCCATATGCAAATCAGTCTGACCCTGTGCCTCATGGGAACAGTCCAGCCCAAACTGCCAAGCCATGTCTTCCCTGGACCGGAAACAAGCATCCTAGGACCGGTTTCTGGCATTTCAGCCGTCATCAGCCAGGCTTGCTTGAATCCAGTGGCAAAGTGAGCAAGGGACCCACGTCTGGGCATACCCCCGCCAACTTAGGGCGACCAAAGCGATACAAAAGGGGATGATGGACGGAACGTTTGAGCCAATCAAACACTCACCCCCAGTCAACTGATCTGGGTTTAATCCATCATCATTCTTTAGCTCACTCCACCACCCCAGTTCATACATGGCCATATGCAAATCAGTCTGACCCTGTGCCTCATGGGAACAGTCCAGCCCAAACTGCCAAGCCATGTCTTCCCTGGACCGGAAACAAGCATCCTAGGACCGGTTTCTGGCATTTCAGCCGTCATCAGCCAGGCTTGCTTGAATCCAGTGGCAAAGTGAGCAAGGGACCCACGTCTGGGCATACCCCCGCCAACTTAGGGCGACCAAAGCGATACAAAAGGGGATGATGGACGGAACGTTTGAGCCAATCAAACACTCACCCCCAGTCAACTGATCTGGGTTTAATCCATCATCATTCTTTAGCTCACTCCACCACCCCAGTTCAGACATGGCCATATGCAAATCAGTCTGACCCTGTGCCTCATGGGAACAGTCCAGCCCGAACTGCCAAGCCATGTCTTCCCTGGACCGGAAACAAGCATCCTAGGACCGGTTTCTGGCATTTCAGCCGTCATCAGCCAGGCTTGCTTGAATCCAGTGGCAAAGTGAGCAAGGGACCCACGTCTGGGCATACCCCCGCCAACTTAGGGCGACCAAAGCGATACAAAAGGGGATGATGGACGGAACGTTTGAGCCAATCAAACACTCACCCCAAGTCAACTGATCTGGGTTTAATCCATCATCATTCTTTAGCTCACTCCACCACCCCAGTTCAGACATGGCCATATGCAAATCAGTCTGACCCTGTGCCTCATGGGAACAGTCCAGCCCGAACTGCCAAGCCATGTCTTCCCTGGACCGGAAACAAGCATCCTAGGACCGGTTTCTGGCATTTCAGCCGTCCTCAGCCAGGCTTGCTTGAATCCAGTGGCAAAGTGAGCAAGGGACCGACGTCTGGGCATACCCCCGCCAACTTAGGGCGACCAAAGCGATACAAAAGGGGATGATGGACGGAACGTTTGAGCCAATCAAACACTCACCCCCAGTCAACTGATCTGGGTTTAATCCATCATCATTCTTTAGCTCACTCTACCACCCCAGTTCAGACATGGCCATATGCAAATCAGTCTGACCCTGTGCCTCATGGGAACAGTCCAGCCCGAACTGCCAAGCCATGTCTTCCCTGGACCGGAAACAAGCATCCTAGGACCGGTTTCTGGCATTTCAGCCGTCATCAGCCAGGCTTGCTTGAATCCAGTGGCAAAGTGAGCAAGGGACCGACGTCTGGGCATACCCCCGCCAACTTAGGGCGACCAAAGCGATACAAAAGGGGATGATGGACGGAACGTTTGAGCCAATCAAACACTCACCCCCAGTCAACTGATCTGGGTTTAATCCATCATCATTCTTTAGCTCACTCCACCACCCCAGTTCAGACATGGCCATATGCAAATCAGTCTGACCCTGTGCCTCATGGGAACAGTCCAGCCCGAACTGCCAAGCCATGTCTTCCCTGGACCGGAAACAAGCATCCTAGGACCGGTTTCTGGCATTTCAGCCGTCATCAGCCAGGCTTGCTTGAATCCAGTGGCAAAGTGAGCAAGGGACCCACGTCTGGGCATACCCCGCCAACTTAGGGCGACCAAAGCGATACAAAAGGGGATGATGGACGGAACGTTTGAGCCAATCAAACACTCACCCCCAGTCAACTGATCTGGGTTTAATCCATCATCATTCTTTAGCTCACTCCACCACCCCAGTTCAGACATGGCCATATGCAAATCAGTCTGACCCTGTGCCTCATGGGAACAGTCCAGCCCGAACTGCCAAGCCATGTCTTCCCTGGACAGGAAACAAGCATCCTAGGACCGGTTTCTGGCATTTCAGCCGTCATCAGCCATGGCTGGGTTCAAACTGGAATGGCATGGTGAGCAAAAAAACGATGGATTTAGGCCCAGATCTCTGTACTGGGGTGAATGTATGACATTGTTCTGCATTCTGTCCATCAATTGTTGTTTTTGGATTTGTCACCCCGAGTGGGACGGGTATGCCCAGACGTGGGTCCCGTGCTCTCCATGCCACTGGAATCAAGCTATCCTGGCTGAAGAGGGTGAAACCCGAAACCGGTCCTAGGATGCTTGTTTCCAGTCCAGGGAGGACCTGGCTTGGCAGTTCGGGCTGGACTGTTCCCATGAGGCACAGGGTCAAGACTGATTTGCATATGGCTGGGTTCAAACTGGAATGGCATGGTGAGCAAAAACGATGGATTTAGGCCCAGATCTCTGTACTGGGGTGAATGTATGACATTGTTCTGCATTCTGTCCATCAATTGTTGTTTTTGCATTTGTCACCCCGAGTGGGACGGGTATGCCCAGACGTGGGTCCCGTGCTCTCCATGCCACTGGAATCAAGCTATCCTGGCTGAAGAGGGTGAAACCCCGAAACCGGTCCTAGGATGCTTGTTTCCAGTCCAGGGAGGACCTGGCTTGGCAGTTCGGGCTGGACTGTTCCCATGAGGCACAGGGTCAAGACTAATTTGCATATGGCTGGGTTCAAACTGGAATGGCATGGTGAGCAAAAAAACTATGGATTTAGGCCCAGATCTCTGTACTGGGGTGAATGTATGACATTGTTCTGCATTCTGTCCATCAATTGTTGTTTTTGCATTTGTCAACCCGAGTGGGACGGGTATGCCCAGATGTGGGTCCCGTGCTCTCCATGCCACTGGAATCAAGCTATCCTGGCTGAAGAGGGGTGAAACCACGAAACCGGTCCTAGGATGCTTGTTTCCAGTCCAGGGAGGACCTGGCTTGGCAGTTCGGGCTGGACTGTTCCCATGAGGCACAGGGTCAAGACTGATTTGCATATGGCTGGGTTCAAACTGGAATGGCATGGTGAGCAAAAAAACGATGGATTTAGGCCCAGATCTCTGTACTGGGGTGAATGTATGACATTGTTCTGCATTCTGTCCATCAATTATTGTTTTTGCATTTGTCACCCCGAGTGGGACGGGTATGCCCAGACGTGGGTCCCGTGCTCTCCATGCCACTGGAATCAAGCTATCCTGGCTGAAGAGGGGTGAAACCCCGAAACCGGTCCTAGGATGCTTGTTTCCAGTCCAGGGAGGACCTGGCTTGGCAGTTTGGGCTGGACTGTTCCCATGAGGCACAGGGTCAAGACTGATTTGCATATGGCTGGGTTCAAACTGGAATGGCATGGTGAGCAAAAAAACGATGGATTTAGGCCCAGATCTCTGTACTGGGGTGAATGTATGACATTGTTCTGCATTCTGTCCATCAATTGTTGTTTTTGCATTTGTCACCCCGAGTGGGACGGGTATGCCCAGACGTGGGTCCCGTGCTCTCCATGCCACTGGAATCAAGCTATCCTGGCTGAAGAGGGGTGAAACCCCGAAACCGGTCCTAGGATGCTTGTTTCCAGTCCAGGGAGGACCTGGCTTGGCAGTTCGGGCTGGACTGTTCCCATGAGGCACAGGGTCAAGACTGATTTGCATATGGCTGGGTTCAAACTGGAATGGCATGGTGAGCAAAAAACGATGGATTTAGGCCCAGATCTCTGTACTGGGGTGAATGTATGACATTGTTCTGCATTCTGTCCATCAATTGTTGTTTTTGCATTTGTCACCCCGAGTGGGACGGGTATGCCCAGACGTGGGTCCCGTGCTCTCCATGCCACTGGAATCAAGCTATCCTGGCTGAAGAGGGGTGAAACCCCGAAACCGGTCCTAGGATGCTTGTTTCCAGTCCAGGGAGGACCTGGCTTGGCAGTTCGGGCTGGACTGTTCCCATGAGGCACAGGGTCAAGACTAATTTGCATATGGCTGGGTTCAAACTGGAATGGCATGGTGAGCAAAAAAACTATGGATTTAGGCCCAGATCTCTGTACTGGGGTGAATGTATGACATTGTTCTGCATTCTGTCCATCAATTGTTGTTTTTGCATTTGTCAACCCGAGTGGGACGGGTATGCCCAGATGTGGGTCCCGTGCTCTCCATGCCACTGGAATCAAGCTATCCTGGCTGAAGAGGGGTGAAACCACGAAACCGGTCCTAGGATGCTTGTTTCCAGTCCAGGGAGGACCTGGCTTGGCAGTTCGGGCTGGACTGTTCCCATGAGGCACAGGGTCAAGACTGATTTGCATATGGCTGGGTTCAAACTGGAATGGCATGGTGAGCAAAAAAACGATGGATTTAGGCCCAGATCTCTGTACTGGGGTGAATGTATGACATTGTTCTGCATTCTGTCCATCAATTATTGTTTTTGCATTTGTCACCCCGAGTGGGACGGGTATGCCCAGACGTGGGTCCCGTGCTCTCCATGCCACTGGAATCAAGCTATCCTGGCTGAAGAGGGTGAAACCCCGAAACCGGTCCTAGGATGCTTGTTTCCAGTCCAGGGAGGACCTGGCTTGGCAGTTTGGGCTGGACTGTTCCCATGAGGCACAGGGTCAAGACTGATTTGCATATGGCTGGGTTCAAACTGGAATGGCATGGTGAGCAAAAAAACGATGGATTTAGGCCCAGATCTCTGTACTGGGGTGAATGTATGACATTGTTCTGCATTCTGTCCATCAATTGTTGTTTTTGCATTTGTCACCCCGAGTGGGACGGGTATGCCCAGACGTGGGTCCCGTGCTCTCCATGCCACTGGAATCAAGCTATCCTGGCTGAAGAGGGGTGAAACCCCGAAACCGGTCCTAGGATGCTTGTTTCCAGTCCAGGGAGGACCTGGCTTGGCAGTTCGGGCTGGACTGTTCCCATGAGGCACAGGGTCAAGACTGATTTGCATATGGCTGGGTTCAAACTGGAATGGCATGGTGAGCAAAAAAACGATGGATTTAGGCCCAGATCTCTGTACTGGGGTGAATGTATGACATTGTTCTGCATTCTGTCCATCAATTGTTGTTTTTGCATTTGTCACCCCGAGTGGGACGGGTATGCCCAGACGTGGGTCCCGTGCTCTCCATGCCACTGGAATCAAGCTATCCTGGCTGAAGAGGGGTGAAACCCCGAAACCCGGTCCTAGGATGCTTGTTTCCAGTCCAGGGAGGACCTGGCTTGGCAGTTCGGGCTGGACTGTTCCCATGAGGCACAGGGTCAAGACTGATTTGCATATGGCTGGGTTCAAACTGGAATGGCATGGTGAGCAAAAAAACGATGGATTTAGGCCCAGATCTCTGTACTGGGGTGAATGTATGACATTGTTCTGCATTCTGTCCATCAATTGTTGTTTTTGGATTTGTCACCCCGAGTGGGACGGGTATGCCCAGACGTGGGTCCCGTGCTCTCCATGCCACTGGAATCAAGCTATCCTGGCTGAAGAGGGGTGAAACCCCGAAACCGGTCCTAGGATGCTTGTTTCCAGTCCAGGGAGGACCTGGCTTGGCAGTTCGGGCTGGACTGTTCCCATGAGGCACAGGGTCAAGACTGATTTGCATATGGCTGGGTTCAAACTGGAATGGCATGGTGAGCAAAAAACGATGGATTTAGGCCCAGATCTCTGTACTGGGGTGAATGTATGACATTGTTCTGCATTCTGTCCATCAATTGTTGTTTTTGCATTTGTCACCCCGAGTGGGACGGGTATGCCCAGACGTGGGTCCCGTGCTCTCCATGCCACTGGAATCAAGCTATCCTGGCTGAAGAGGGGTGAAACCCCGAAACCGGTCCTAGGATGCTTGTTTCCAGTCCAGGGAGGACCTGGCTTGGCAGTTCGGGCTGGACTGTTCCCATGAGGCACAGGGTCAAGACTGATTTGCATATGGCTGGGTTCAAACTGGAATGGCATGGTGAGCAAAAAAACGATGGATTTAGGCCCAGATCTCTGTACTGGGGTGAATGTATGACATTGTTCTGCATTCTGTCCATCAATTGTTGTTTTTGCATTTGTCACCCCGAGTGGGACGGGTATGCCCAGACGTGGGTCCCGTGCTCTCCATGCCACTGGAATCAAGCTATCCTGGCTGAAGATGGGTGAAACCCCGAAACCGGTCCTAGGATGCTTGTTTCCAGTCCAGGGAGGACCTGGCTTGGCAGTTCGGGCTGGACTGTTCCCATGAGGCACAGGGTCAAGACTGATTTGCATATGGCTGGGTTCAAACTGGAATGGCATGGTGAGCAAAAAAACGATGGATTTAGGCCCAGATCTCTGTACTGGGGTGAATGTATGACATTGTTCTGCATTCTGTCAATTAATTGTTGTTTTTGCATTTGTCACCCCGAGTGGGACGGGTATGCCCAGACGTGGGTTCCGTGCTCTCCATGCCACTGGAATCAAGCTATCCTGGCTGAAGAGGGGTGAAACCCCGAAACCGGTCCTAGGATGCTTGTTTCCAGTCCAGGGAGGACCTGGCTTGGCAGTTCGGGCTGGACTGTTCCCATGAGGCACAGGGTCAAGACTGATTTGCATATGGCTGGGTTCAAACTGGAATGGCATGGTGAGCAAAAACGATGGATTTAGGCCCAGATCTCTGTACTGGGGTGAATGTATGACATTGTTCTGCATTCTGTCCATCAATTGTTGTTTTTGCATTTGTCACCCCGAGTGGGACGGGAATGCCCAGACGTGGGTCCCGTGCTCTCCATGCCACTGGAATCAAGCTATCCTGGCTGAAGAGAGGTGAAACCCCGAAACCGGTCGTAGGATGCTTGTTTCCAGTCCAGGGAGGACCTGGCTTGGCAGTTCGGGCTGGACTGTTCCCATGAGGCACAGGGTCAAGACTGATTTGCATATGGCTGGGTTCAAACTGGAATGGCATGGTGAGCAAAAAACGATGGATTTAGGCCCAGATCTCTGTACTGGGGTGAATGTATGACATTGTTCTGCATTCTGTCCATCAATTGTTGTTTTTGCATTTGTCACCCCGAGTGGGACGGGTATGCCCAGACGTGGGTCCCGTGCTCTCCATGCCACTGGAATCAAGCTATCCTGGCTGAAGAGGGGTGAAACCCCGAAACCGGTCCTAGGATGCTTGTTTCCAGTCCAGGGAGGACCTGGCTTGGCAGTTCGGGCTGGACTGTTCCCATGAGGCACAGGGTCAAGACTGATTTGCATATGGCTGGGTTCAAACTGGAATGGCATGGTGAGCAAAAAAACGATGGATTTAGGCCCAGATCTCTGTACTGGGGTGAATGTATGACATTGTTCTGCATTCTGTCCATCAATTGTTGTTTTTGCATTTGTCACCCCGAGTGGGACGGGTATGCCCAGACGTGGGTCCCGTGCTCTCCATGCCACTGGAATCAAGCTATCCTGGCTGAAGATGGGTGAAACCCCGAAACCGGTCCTAGGATGCTTGTTTCCAGTCCAGGGAGGACCTGGCTTGGCAGTTCGGGCTGGACTGTTCCCATGAGGCACAGGGTCAAGACTGATTTGCATATGGCTGGGTTCAAACTGGAATGGCATGGTGAGCAAAAACGATGGATTTAGGCCCAGATCTCTGTACTGGGGTGAATGTATGACATTGTTCTGCATTCTGTCCATCAATTGTTGTTTTTGCATTTGTCACCCCGAGTGGGACGGGTATGCCCAGACGTGGGTCCCGTGCTCTCCATGCCACTGGAATCAAGCTATCCTGGCTGAAGAGGGGTGAAACCCCGAAACCGGTCCTAGGATGCTTGTTTCCAGTCCAGGGAGGACCTGGCTTGGCAGTTCGGGCTGGACTGTTCCCATGAGGCACAGGGTCAAGACTGATTTGCATATGGCTGGGTTCAAACTGGAATGGCATGGTGAGCAAAAACGATGGATTTAGTCCCAGATCTCTGTACTGGGGTGAATGTATGACATTGTTCTGCATTCTGTCCATCAATTGTTGTTTTTGCATTTGTCACCCCGAGTGGGACGGGTATGCCCAGACGTGGGTCCCGTGCTCTCCATGCCACTGGAATCAAGCTATCCTGGCTGAAGATGGGTGAAACCCCGAAACCGGTCCTAGGATGCTTGTTTCCAGTCCAGGGAGGACCTGGCTTGGCAGTTCGGGCTGGACTGTTCCCATGAGGCACAGGGTCAAGACTGATTTGCATATGGCTGGGTTCAAACTGGAATGGCATGGTGAGCAAAAACGATGGATTTAGGCCCAGATCTCTGTACTGGGGTGAATGTATGACATTGTTCTGCATTCTGTCCATCAATTGTTGTTTTTGCATTTGTCACCCCGAGTGGGACGGGTATGCCCAGACGTGGGTCCCGTGCTCTCCATGCCACTGGAATCAAGCTATCCTGGCTGAAGAGGGGTGAAACCCCGAAACCGGTCCTAGGATGCTTGTTTCCAGTCCAGGGAGGACCTGGCTTGGCAGTTCGGGCTGGACTGTTCCCATGAGGCACAGGGTCAAGACTGATTTGCATATGGCTGGGTTCAAACTGGAATGGCATGGTGAGCAAAAAAACGATGGATTTAGGCCCAGATCTCTGTACTGGGGTGAATGTATGACATTGTTCTGCATTCTGTCCATCAATTGTTGTTTTTGCATTTGTCACCCCGAGTGGGACGGGAATGCCCAGACGTGGGTCCCGTGCTCTCCATGCCACTGGAATCAAGCTATCCTGGCTGAAGAGGGTGAAACCCCGAAACCGGTCCTAGGATGCTTGTTTCCAGTCCAGGGAGGACCTGGCTTGGCAGTTCGGGCTGGACTGTTCCCATGAGGCACAGGGTCAAGACTGATTTGCATATGGCTGGGTTCAAACTGGAATGGCATGGTGAGCAAAAAACGATGGATTTAGGCCCAGATCTCTGTACTGGGGTGAATGTATGACATTGTTCTGCATTCTGTCCATCAATTGCTGTTTTTGCATTTGTCACCCCGAGTGGGACGGGTATGCCCAGACGTGGGTCCCGTGCTCTCCATGCCACTGGAATCAAGCTATCCTGGCTGAAGAGGGGTGAAACCCCGAAACCGGTCCTAGGATGCTTGTTTCCAGTCCAGGGAGGACCTGGCTTGGCAGTTCGGGCTGGACTGTTCCCATGAGGCACAGGGTCAAGACTGATTTGCATATGGCTGGGTTCAAACTGGAATGGCATGGTGAGCAAAAAAACGATGGATTTAGGCCCAGATCTCTGTACTGGGGTGAATGTATGACATTGTTCTGCATTCTGTCCATCAATTGTTGTTTTTGGATTTGTCACCCCGAGTGGGACGGGTATGCCCAGACGTGGGTCCCGTGCTCTCCATGCCACTGGAATCAAGCTATCCTGGCTGAAGAGGGGTGAAACCCCGAAACCGGTCCTAGGATGCTTGTTTCCAGTCCAGGGAGGACCTGGCTTGGCAGTTCGGGCTGGACTGTTCCCATGAGGCACAGGGTCAAGACTGATTTGCATATGGCTGGGTTCAAACTGGAATGGCATGGTGAGCAAAAAAACGATGGATTTAGGCCCAGATCTCTGTACTGGGGTGAATGTATGACATTGTTCTGCATTCTGTCCATCAATTGTTGTTTTTGCATTTGTCACCCCGAGTGGGACGGGTATGCCCAGACGTGGGTCCCGTGCTCTCCATGCCACTGGAATCAAGCTATCCTGGCTGAAGAGGGTGAAACCCGAAACCGGTCCTAGGATGCTTGTTTCCAGTCCAGGGAGGACCTGGCTTGGCAGTTCGGGCTGGACTGTTCCCATGAGGCACAGGGTCAAGACTGATTTGCATATGGCTGGGTTCAAACTGGAATGGCATGGTGAGCAAAAACGATGGATTTAGGCCCAGATCTCTGTACTGGGGTGAATGTATGACATTGTTCTGCATTCTGTCCATCAATTGTTGTTTTTGCATTTGTCACCCCGAGTGGGACGGGTATGCCCAGACGTGGGTCCCGTGCTCTCCATGCCACTGGAATCAAGCTATCCTGGCTGAAGAGGGTGAAACCCCGAAACCGGTCCTAGGATACTTGTTTCCAGTCCAGGGAGGACCTGGCTTGGCAGTTCGGGCTGGACTGTTCCCATGAGGCACAGGGTCAAGACTGATTTGCATATGGCTGGGTTCAAACTGGAATGGCATGGTGAGCAAAAAACGATGGATTTAGGCCCAGATCTCTGTACTGGGGTGAATGTATGACATTGTTCTGCATTCTGTCCATCAATTGTTGTTTTTGCATTTGTCACCCCGAGTGGGACGGGTATGCCCAGACGTGGGTCCCGTGCTCTCCATGCCACTGGAATCAAGCTATCCTGGCTGAAGAGGGGTGAAACCCCGAAACCGGTCCTAGGATGCTTGTTTCCAGTCCAGGGAGGACCTGGCTTGGCAGTTCGGGCTGGACTGTTCCCATGAGGCACAGGGTCAAGACTGATTTGCATATGGCTGGGTTCAAACTGGAATGGCATGGTGAGCAAAAAAACGATGGATTTAGGCCCAGATCTCTGTACTGGGGTGAATGTATGACATTGTTCTGCATTCTGTCCATCAATTGTTGTTTTTGCATTTGTCACCCCGAGTGGGACGGGTATGCCCAGACGTGGGTCCCGTGCTCTCCATGCCTCTGGAATCAAGCTATCCTGGCTGAAGAGGGGTGAAACCCCGAAACCGGTCCTAGGATGCTTGTTTCCAGTCCAGGGAGGACCTGGCTTGGCAGTTCGGGCTGGACTGTTCCCATGAGGCACAGGGTCAAGACTGATTTGCATATGGCTGGGTTCAAACTGGAATGGCATGGTGAGCAAAAAACGATGGATTTAGGCCCAGATCTCTGTACTGGGGTGAATGTATGACATTGTTCTGCATTCTGTCCATCAATTGTTGTTTTTGGATTTGTCACCCCGAGTGGGACGGGTATGCCCAGACGTGGGTCCCGTGCTCTCCATGCCACTGGAATCAAGCTATCCTGGCTGAAGAGGGGTGAAACCCCGAAACCGGTCCTAGGATGCTTGTTTCCAGTCCAGGGAGGACCTGGCTTGGCAGTTCGGGCTGGACTGTTCCCATGAGGCACAGGGTCAAGACTGATTTGCATATGGCTGGGTTCAAACTGGAATGGCATGGTGAGCAAAAAAACGATGGATTTAGGCCCAGATCTCTGTACTGGGGTGAATGTATGACATTGTTCTGCATTCTGTCCATCAATTGTTGTTTTTGCATTTGTCACCCCGAGTGGGACGGGTATGCCCAGACGTGGGTCCCGTGCTCTCCATGCCACTGGAATCAAGCTATCCTGGCTGAAGAGGGGTGAAACCCCGAAACCGGTCCTAGGATGCTTGTTTCCAGTCCAGGGAGGACCTGGCTTGGCAGTTCGGGCTGGACTGTTCCCATGAGGCACAGGGTCAAGACTGATTTGCATATGGCTGGGTTCAAACTGGAATGGCATGGTGAGCAAAAAACGATGGATTTAGGCCCAGATCTCTGTACTGGGGTGAATGTATGACATTGTTCTGCATTCTGTCCATCAATTGTTGTTTTTGCATTTGTCACCCCGAGTGGGACGGGTATGCCCAGACGTGGGTCCCGTGCTCTCCATGCCACTGGAATCAAGCTATCCTGGCTGAAGAGGGTGAAACCCCGAAACCGGTCCTAGGATGCTTGTTTCCAGTCCAGGGAGGACCTGGCTTGGCAGTTCGGGCTGGACTGTTCCCATGAGGCACAGGGTCAAGACTGATTTGCATATGGCTGGGTTCAAACTGGAATGGCATGGTGAGCAAAAAACGATGGATTTAGGCCCAGATCTCTGTACTGGGGTGAATGTATGACATTGTTCTGCATTCTGTCCATCAATTGTTGTTTTTGCATTTCTCAGAGGTATTGAAGCGGTCAAAAATGAAGCAGCACATTTGAAACTACGGAGAAGATTCCCTTTACGGAAGGGATCTAGAACTTGTACAGAGTACCATAGTGAGGTTTCATTGACTTCAAATGCCATGGTTGGTGAAGGGACATTTCTATGCATCATTGCAAGCCATTTCTCATACATTGTAAAATAAAAGCTCCTGAATTTCTCTTCAACATTGCTTTGCTTACAAAGTGGCAAGCACTCTAACATGGCACATGTTGCAGTGCCAAATTCACTAAAGGTGTCGCCCAGCCTACTCTCAAGGAGATGTTTCATATCTACACCAATTATGCTGAACACTTGGCAGACAAGAGTGTTTTCAGACTCTCATTTTTTTATTATGTCCACTACAGCAGTTATGTTTTCCTTCAAAAATCTAAGAATGCAGTAGAGTTTTCTTTTCTTTTCACATCACTATCAATATGTGACCAAAGATCCTCACATTCCTTGCCTTTGGCCTCATTACTCATCAAAACGTCTGTAAACGGTTGCCACATGGATAATATAGCATTCACAGCCTCTTCCCTTGGACTGAGAACCATCAGATAAGTGTAAGTGACACAGTTGGGATGACTCTTTCTTTGATGCCATACAAAGCACAAAATGAGAAATATTTGCTTTTTAGTTCCCGTGTATAACAAAACAGTGCATCGAAATGGACTAAAAAGTCAAAAGCATCCTTCATTAACTCTGAAGATTGTAAGGATGCTTTCAGCATACCATCTAACAAGTGGCAAGGATCTCTTACAGGGAAGCACTTCAGCTCAGGTATCAGATTTGACAGGTCATCAAACAACTTTTTCATATACGAAGCTGAATCACTGCAAATACAAACAATATCACTCCAATCTTTGTTGAACTTCAAAAGAACCTTTTTGCAGCAGCATTTCAAGTGACACTGCATTCCATGTTTTCCAAAAGTCTGGTGTCACGTTTTCACCACTATCCCAGATGCTTGGTGATAGAACTCTTTTCACATGTACTTGTCACTATACCTTGCATTGAATGTTTAAAGCCCGAGGTATTGGCAATTCACCTACTATCAATACTGACTCACTAGAAACTGGGGGTTGATGTATCAAGGGTTTTTACCCATTCTCTGTGGGTAAATGTGATGGCACATATTGGGAAAGATTCTTATGAAATCAGCCATTTTACCTATCAGTTAAAGAATCAAACGCAGCCAAAATATCAAATATGATTGTGATATTTCCTGATTCTATACAGTTTATAAAATAATTAAACAAGACCTAAAACATGCTTCTAAACCCTGCAACTTTAGACCAAAGACCACAAAACTGAAAAAATCAAAAGGATAAGAAACAATATTTTAGTGACATCCCTAAACAACAAAACTCAAGCAGAATAATGTTAGCCCAGTCTTTCTTGCTGCTACCTTGTATAACGTTACATTGTATTGGGCCCTTCAGGAAGAAAAAAAATGACTCTTTCACTCTCCTTTTCCTTTCTTTGAATGACATTTAGTTTGTGGTTGTACAGGTGTTTTTTCAGTGCTTATATATTTACACTGGTGAGGGCTATTTCCCTCTCGGTGGGGTTTTATCAGTTATTATAGGTTTAAACCTAAAACCGGACAGCCTAGGTATTAGATAACAGAGACACATATCCTAGGGGCATAGAAGGTAAGGGGGGAAATAAAAAGGGATAAGGAATGCAGCTCGGGTCAGGCAGACCAGCGAGGGGAGAGCCACTGGGATGGGAGGCAGCCACAGGAATAAGGAGGGCAGGAGATCGCAGATACTGTGTCCAATGTCCGGCTGGATAGGTGACGTCCGAGGCGGTAAACCAGAGCCGATCTCCTCTATAGCTGTCTAGGCAGCTCCACCGGGCATCGGCCATGTTGCACGGTCTCATACATGCATGGAAATGTGTTTGTAATGATACATAATTAGAGGCTTTCATTTGACTGCAATTTTGCAACTCACTTAGCGCTTGGGAGTTCGGGTAACATTTCTAACCCTGTGCATCCTTCCACTGCTACCTGAGATTTGCGCTTTGGGATTGTCCTGGCTGGCTCTACCCGGAGGTATCAGAGCGCGTTACATGAGGACAGAGTTACTTCAATTACATCAGTTCAGAAATAAAGACAAAGCGAAGCTAAACATAGAAACAGTCCTGTGGAGCATAAAGGGTTGTGTGGGCCTGGGAGATAGAACTTAGGGGGACCATTGCAAAGTCACAGTAAGCAAACAGTAGTACGGAACTACATCAATTACCAGGGCACAAAAAAAAAATCCTTGCATAGGCTACCAGGGAAAGAAGAAACGTAAGAACAGGTCAGAAGAGAACATAAAGGTGGAGGGGGAGGGAGATGAGCCCGAAACTGGACAAGGGACAAATCAGGCAAACCGGCGGTGAGGAACAGCTAAACATCATGAGTCACATAAAGACAAAGGCAACAAATAAACCAGACAGGTTGGGGACAAGGAATCCATGGCATCTGGGGTCGGCCTCAAGCACCACGCTGGCACAACCTGGCTGTGGAGAGGGTCAGAAGGGGGGGGCGAAGTGGATGTCTCGGACAGATCCTCGTTGACAAAAGGAGAGAAGGCGCCCCGTTAAGAGGGGATCATCATGAGGGGACAGCAGTTTTAATACCGGGACTTCCAAAGGGCTATGTGTTAATTTTCGTCCCCGGGGCCGGCCACCAGAATCTTTGAGCCTTCCATGGCGTTCCTTCTCACCACCGCCTCCCGCTGCGTGTCCGGAGGGGGGACCCAATGCCTTGATTCAGTCCAGACCACTCAAATGCTCCAGTGAGTGGGCCCTGCTGTTCCCGACGTGCCCAATGCTCAGGGCTCCAGCCCCTTGCTCAGGCTCTTGCTGCCGTGAACTGCTCCTCCCCCGGTTCCGCAGTTAGTCCTCGCCGCCTGCTCAATCCCCGGCCTCGCATAGCTGCGCTGGCTGGGGATCAAGGTCCCAGAGGGAGAGGAGGCTCCCACTTCCTATCCCCAACCAGGTCCAGCTCACCTCCGTTTGGCCTCGCGCTTCAACCGGCTGGCCACAGGGGTCTCTGTTTTTTCCCCCTGAAAGGAAGGGGGGGAAGCCACTAAACTGCTACGGGGCCGGCCCGCTCCCCCCACTCTCCAGGCCCGGTATTGCCTCGGGGCTCACTCTGCCTCACCAGGGGTGTAGCGCAGGTCTGTTGATGGTCCGCACACCACTGCCTGTGCGCGCAGGCACTCGCAAGCTCCATCCCGGTGACGCGCTATGGCCTCTGGCCGCTTGTCCCGTGGCTCAGCGTCACAGGAGCAAGAGGCGTGTTCCTCCCCTCACCGGGGGTGTAGCGCAGGTCCGTCGATGGTCCGCACACCACTGCCTGTGCGCGCAGGCACTCGCAAGCTTCAGCCCGGTGACGCGCTATGGCCTTCGTCCGCTTGTCCCGCGGCTCGGCATCACGGGAGCTCTGAAATGGCAGAGCAGGGTTGCAGTGGTGGTTGGGTGCTGCTGGCCCCCTACTGCGAGGACTAACTCCATTGGGCAGAGCAGGGTCGCAGTGGTCCGTCCGGTCCCTGGTAGTTCAACGTTGTTGCTGCTGCTCTGGCCGCTACGTTGCAAGAAAGGAACTCCCTCCTCTTCTCCTTGCCCTTCCCCTGGGTCTCTGCCTGGTCCTCCTGGGTGTTTGGGGGGTTGTTGTTTGCTTCGGTACTGGGTCCAGCTTCCTCCATGGTTCTTCTATTTTTTTTTTGTGTTTGGGCTACAAAGTGGGTGTTTTATAGTGGTTTTTCCGGCCTAACGTGAAAAAAAGTAGGCTCACGCTAATTACTGTGCAGTTTCTGGCCGCTAATTGGCCGATCGCCACTTTTTCCACGTTAGCGTCAGGATTTTTATCGCCGTGCCGCTGTTCTTAATGCGGGAAAGTTCACCTGGTAAGGGAAACTATTGCCATTTAGCGGCGTGTTGTAAATACGCCGCTAACACGGCAATAGTTTTCCACGATAAAAAAACTGCCGCTCACTAGCGTTAGAGATAGTTATCGCCAATTCTTGTACATATGCCCCTATATTTGCTTTTCAGGTAATTAGGTGTGGTTCTACACCTTTAATCAGTCCGATATCTTTCCCTGTGAGATCTCACATTTCTGGGTTCACAGTTTCTCTCAAATCAGAGGGTAATTCTTCAATTGTCATTAATGGAAATAATAATACAGCTGCCTTTTGTTGAACCATTTTAAATTCCACATCCTCATCATGAGTCAGGAATTCAACAATGTCCAGTGTACAATAAATTGTTTAACTTGCACAATAAATCTCTCCCTAACAAATCCACAGGGCTAGCATCACACACAACGAACTGGTAGTTTTCCTCAAATTAACCTATTTTTTCAGAAACCTTTTCGGAGACCAAGGGCCCGATGTAGGTGGCCCAAATACCGGTCGGTAACGGTGAAAATCGGTAAATTTCACCGTTACCGACCGGTATTTAGGCATGCGTGATGTAGGGAAGGAATCGGTAATAAGGAATCGGTATTTACCGAATCGGATTTACCGAACACCCAAATACCGAATCGGTAAATAAAAAACGGTAAAAACGAGAAAAGAGATGTAGAAAAATTCGGTAATACCGAATTTCCTAAAAATCGGTATTTAGGAGTCGGTAATTAACACTGACAGAAAGCAGGTGTTAATCAGGTGTAGTGTATATAAGCAGTCCCAAAATGCAACAGTGTGATCACTATGGCGGCCCTCTATGTAATTGCAAGGCGGCTACAGGCAGCAGGAGTGAGGATCTGGAGACGGGAGGAGCGCGTTTACAGACAGCGCATCACACTCTTCCAACTGACTGAGGCAGAGATCCATGAAAGGTACAGGCTACACCCCCACACCATCCTGGACCTGATAAGGGACCTGCACCCACTCCTGGAGCATCCAACACCAAGGGCGCACGCTATACCACCACATGTGCAGGTGCTCTGTAGCCTACACCTACTTGCATCTGGCAGTTACCAGGGGGTGATAGCTGCAGTAGGTGGGGTGTCACAGAGTTGCCTATCCCGTTTCTTTAAGACGTTCCTGGATGCCATGATGCAGAGAATGCATCACTACATAAGCTTCCCAAACACACAGGCTGAACTGCTGAAAACCAAGACAGACTTTTACCAAATGGCACAGTTCCCGCATGTTATAGGGTGCATTGATGGGACACACATTCCAATCTGCCCACCTGCAGCCACTGAGTATATCTACAGAAACCGAAAATCCACCCACTCCATAAATGTGCAGGTAATCTGCGATGCAGCCAACTTAATCACCGACATTGTGGCCAAATTTTCAGGGAGCACCCACGACTCATACATTTTCCAGAACAGTGGGATCTACACACGCCTGGCTGCAGGAGAATTTGGAGAAGGATACCTGCTAGGTAAATCACTGTGACACACCCTGATGTATACTGCAGATGAATGTGTTGGTGTTTGTAATTAATGGCACTCTCATTCTCACCTAGGTGATAGCGCTTATGCTGTGCGGTCATTCATCCTCACTCCTTACCTAAACCCATCAACCCCAAGTGAGAGACGATACAATGTGGCACACAGATCAACACGCAACGTTGTGGAGCGCACGTTTGGACTATTGAAAAGCAGGTTCCGCTGCCTCCACAAAAGCGGAGGCGCACGTCAGTATACACCCATCATCTGCTGCAAAATCATCGCAACTTGTGTTATGCTGCACAACCTTGCCACTAAGAAAGGTACAGAAGTTGAATTAACGGACTCTGAGGACGATGATGATGAATTTGCACAGCCAGAGCCCAACGCAGCAGGAGTGGCGCCAGCACCAGATGGGAGACAAAGACGGGCTGAGATCACACGCAACTATTTTTGAGTAAGTAAGGAGACACAGCCAGTTGTTGCATTTGAATGACGTAGTTTAATATTTTGGCACTACGCCATTACACGAAGGATTCAACTTGCCAGTCCTATTTGTAACCACCCTACGAGGATGTCATGGGTTAAGTCACCCAGTTAAGTACACAAAGTGTGGCTTGCATTAAAGCCTGCGGCCACGCACAACACTGCTGGATTCCCTTAGCAGACTGTCGTCACTGGCAATCAATCCAGTGCCAGCCCCATGACGTCTGCTGCTCCTCCTGGTCTCAGTTGCAGGGGGCGTTATACTGCTGCAACTTGTCGTCTCCTCACTGTCCCCCACATCACCTGCACCAGTATTGGCAGCCTGAGTAGTTAGGAGCACTTCAAGTGCAGTAGTAACTTTAACAAGCCCCTTGAAACATCACGGCTGCAGTGTGCCATCCCTTCCTGCATGGCCACGGAGCGCCTGCAGAGCAGAGAAGTGGCAGTGGAGAGGCGGTTCACCGCCTTTGTATGATTCTCCATCTTCTGCCTCTCCCTGCGCCGTGCCATCCTGTCCTCATCAAGCTTGCTGCACAGCAGCATCACTGACTGGGACATGTCCCTCATGTCCTCAGCCATTTCCTTCATGCCCTCAGCCAGCGTCGTGGTCATTGAGCTGATGCCCTTCTCAATGTTCTGCATGTTTGCATTCAGGTGTCTCATCTGCTGCTGTACAGATTGTATTGCTTTCCCTTGCAGGCGCTGAACCTTTACCATGTTCGCCTCCAGCCCTGCAAACACACCATGCTCCTCACCCTGCAAAGGTGGACTGGATTCCCTAGCCCTGCGGCGTCTGGCACCTGTGTGTGATCTCTCTGTGGTGGACAGCGATCCTGCATTATTGCCATCCACTGGCACTGTCGACATTTCTCCACCCCTGCTGTCTTCCAAGGACAACTCCATCTCTTGGAGTCTGGCAACTGCATGCCTCGTCACGTGCCTTGTCACTGCCGGTGGTGACGCTGCTGGTGATGCTGGCAGTGGTGGTGATGCTGGCAGTGGTGGTGATGCTGGCAGTGGTGGTGATGCCAGTGGTGGTGGTCTAGTGTCCCCTGCACTTGCAATGGCCTCCTCTGATCTCTCCTTCCGGGGTGCCCTTCCTGCCTTGTCATGTGCAGACCTGCGCGATGTCTGGCCTGTGGACACAAATTGTACATTAGCTCACTAGTCTGGCAGCACTACGTACCAATAATAAATTTTCATTTCTGCCAATCTATCTTTCTGTCCTCTGCTTGCTTATCACTGATGTGTGTCACATGCCTTTGTGTTCAGTGGGATGACTGTCATGATAGGTGTTACACTGACTACATCTCCCATAATGCATTGCTGGTGTTTAGTAAAACCTGTACTGGAGTAGGATGCACACTGCCTCATTGGGGAATGGGGTTAGGGAGTGGGGGGCACAGATTGGTGTGCATGCTTCTTACCTTGTTTGTTGGCAGCTCTGGCTGAGCTGTCTGCATCCCCGATTCCGCTGACGCTGTCAGGCTCTATGGTGGACTCGACCAGCTGTTCCAGTGCAGTCAGTGCAGGTGCCCTGTTTCTTCCTCCTCCTGTCAGGCTGGCTTGTTTTTTCCTCTCAGCCATCTTCTTCTTTGTGAGGCTCCTGACATCGTACCACCTTTTTTAGTACCTCAATTTCTCGGGGGTCACTCCAACCGCATTCACATGTGCCTGTATTCCAAGCCATATTTTCCTTTTCTCTGATTCTGGCACTTGCAAGGACTGTTTCCCAAACAGCTTTGTGTGTTGTTTGACCACCTCCTCAATCAGGACCTGCAGCTCCCTTTCGCTGAATTTTAGCTTTCTTTTCCTTTCAGCACCTTCTTTTTCTGTCTCTTTGTTGGCCATTATGCAGTTTTTTCAGGAAAAGTTCTCACAGTTGCTCCTGTGTTCTCCTCTGCACTCCCTGCCTCTCCAGAAGGTTCTGATTCAGTGCACCTGCATGGGTGTGGCCACTTCCTGGTTGGGAGGTGGGGTGGATGCACAGGATTGGCTGTTTCCTCAATTGCTGTTATTTTGAAATACCGATTCGGTAATACCAATCGGTATTAAGGAATCGGTATTGTTTTTTCCGATTTTTACCGATTCGGTAAAAAATACCGATTTTTTACCTACATCGGAAATTCCGAATTCTTAATACCGAATCGGTAAAATTCGGTATTAAGAATTCGGAATTTCACTTTTACCTACATATGGCCCCAGATTTGCATTTTTTTAATTTGAAACTCCTACAACTTGGATCTTCTTTTCTGAGAGGGGTAGTTCTGGGACTTCCACAGCTCTAACAGTGAATCTGATAGCACCTGTATCTATCAGGAATGATAAGGGGTGGCCATTCACCCCATCTTCTATGAATGGATCAATGTGGTTTACCACTAAGACTGTTCCAAGCACACAACTTTCTCCCCCTCAGGCACCATCATTGAAAAATGTCAGAGCCTGAAAAGTCATTATTGAAAACAGGAAATTGCTGAAATATTTTTTTATTTTGGTTCTGAAAAGGGTTTAAATTTGCTTTTGGCACCTGAATAAAATTAAATCTTGGGTTTTCATTGTTTTGTGGGATAATTTGGGCTTGTGGGACCTGTATTATGTAAACTTGTTATTGTATGGGCAGTTGCATCTGTTGTATTGGCATGTTCTGCATCTGCACTCTTCTCTGCATCTGTACATTTCCATTTGCTTCATCAGGATTAAACCTACACTCCCTCTTCCAATCCCTGACCCTGTAACAAATGTGACAAGGGGTCATGAGCATTGCAACATCCATTCCTGAACCTGGATCAATTGGAACACCTCTTTCTCTATCTTGTGAAACACTAAGGGGCATATTCACAAGGAGCTATCGCCGAATTAACTGCACTTTATCGCAGCCAAAGTCGTGATAAATTTACCCCCCCATTCACAAGCCGGTGTTAACAGCCCACAGCACCAGTTTACCCGCGATAGCAGCCGCAAAAAACATCGCCACAGAGGACCGTCGCAAATATCGCTAATGAGATGCAGAGTAGGCGTTCCCGTGACAAAAGCACACCTCAACATTCACAACGACCAGCCACATCGGCGATAAAAACACAAAACAGGCGATAAGGCGCGTGAGCACCAGGAAATCTACACCTGCTCTGAACTGGTGTAAACTCGGACGGCAACCAGCACCACAAAAGGGAGCACAGGCCAGGGCCACATCCGAAGGGCAACAGATGCCATGGAGCCACCCATCATGCAGCCTGGACACCCAAGAGGGCCACAACACCCACCGCCACCACCCCAGGACCACCCCTCCCTGGCACCCCCCCCGACCAAAGACATGCCACATCAGCCACACCTAAACATGTACAAAATATTCCGCCTGATGCCGCACAATCACAACTGGTGACATGGATGTGTCGTCACAGAAATGACCAGCACACATTCACTTTCGAAGCAACAAATGAAACTTTATTAAAATGAACAACAAAATGAAATGAAGACACATGGCCGCTCCCCTCCGGACAATACGTAGGTCACAGCCTGTAAGACAAAAAAGATGATGAGAAGGTGTGTTCTGCTCACATCAGAGGACAGAGAGAGAGCGAAGGAGAGAGAGAGGAAGAGAGGGAGGGAGAGAGAGAGAGAGAGAGAGAAAAGGAGAGAGAGAGGAAGAGAGAGGGAGAGAGAGAGAGAGAGAAGAGGAGAGAGAGAGGAAGAGAGGGGGAGAAAGAGAGAGAAAGAAGAGGAGAGAGAGAGGAAGAGAGGGAGAGAGAGAGAGAGAGAGTGCCACCCCTGCGCACCCAGGCCACACTGCTCAACTGCTGCCACCGGTGTGTCTCCAACCACGTGCCGGTATGTAGGGCAGTTCACCAGTTCACACATCTCATTCAGAGCCGTCAGCTGAAACAGAGCCCAGATACATGACTGGCACAGTACACACACTTGCACAAGACAACATCGCCTGCCCGCCCATGCACACCCAGGCAGAGGCACCCCGACCCCTCCCGCCGCCCATCGGAGCATGCCCGCCCATGCACACCCAGGCCTCAATGCTCACCTTCCGCCACCGGCACGTAGACAGGAGGTCCCACCACGTGCCGCTGCAAGCTCCAGGCCCGGGGCCCGTGGACATGGCACCCTCCACATCATGCAGCCACGCTCCGCAGGCCACCAGGTCTCACATTTGGTGCTGGGTCTTGATTACTCCATGGCAGAGGACATACCAGTGCACCCGGCATCATCGCAGGCTGCACACCCGCTCAGCCCAATGGGTGCCACCAACTCTGGCATCCCTGAAGCGACGCCACGGGTGGTAGGCCCGCGCTGCCCACTGGCTCTGGCCTACACTGCGGTCCACCAGGGCACACAAAACCTGAGCTGTCTGGACCGCCGGGACGGGGCATCATCGCAGGCTGCACACCCGCTCAGCAGCTCAAGGTGCCACTGACTCAGTGCACCCAAAGTCACCGTCCCGTGGCGGGGTGCCTGTGCCGTCCGCAAGGCCCCGGATGCCAGTAATCCTGTGCAACCCCAGTCTGTGCCACGTGGTGGTAGACCCGTGCCATACTCCAGGCCTCGGATGCCACTAACCCTGTGCGCAGCAACTCATGGGCCCTATATGAGTGTGAACCGTGGGGCATCCGTCATCCAGTCACCACCGGAAGGGGGGAATGTGACGTCGTCGGACCCTTATGTTGGCGGAGTCACATGGCCTGTGACGCCTGTGCCGGATGGGTGTGGTGTGTGTGAAAACCTGCCCTCAGGTAGTGGCCGTGACATGCTGACAACTAGACCAGTGACCCGCACACCACCAGCGAGTACGGCTGCGACGGGTAGCAATGAGGGCCCCTCCTCAGTGCGTAAGCGGAGTGGACTGGCCTGCCATACGCCGGACCAGCGCAGGGCCTGCAACAATGACTCGTGGGCTCTGGGCATGGTCCAGTCCATGTCCGGACAAGGAAGTGACTGATGCGTGTGTCCCTGCTGCAGTGTTCACGGAACCCGCTACACAAGATGCAATAATGTCGCACCCCCTTACTGGCATCCCACAGGATGAACATCATTGACGCAAGGGAAGGCACTGTCCGCACTTTCATCCACACATCCACACAGGAATGACGTAAGACATCACACAGCAGTGCGTCACTGGATGTTTATTTGCACATCCAGTGCAGTCATGCAGCTGGAGCGGTACAGGGCAATGCCTCGCACACCACACAATATGGACCCGTGGAGGGCCAGCCAGTGTCCATCCCGGGATGACCTGTACTGCAGAAGAGGAAGGGTACAGTCCGCAGTCTGTCCGCCGGGTCATTGGTCGTCAAACAGCATGTGGCAGTCCATGTCCTTGCCCAAGGTGAGTGCCTCGGAGTGTATTGGGGGTCAGTGGTAGGTCTTGAGGCCATGTGCGGCACCAAGCATAAACAGGCAAGGTGGCGGTAATGGATGCTAGTGCCTGGTCCTCCTGGTCCTCCTGACCACAGTCCCATCCACGTCCTCGTCCCCGGGTGTGTGCCCTGCCCCACCTGTGGGTGTTGCAGTGCCGGCTGCGGCACTGTGTGCCACTGACTCATCAGGGGCCGGAGGAGGATTGTCGGCCGCACTGTGTGGCAGTGACACATCAGGTTCCAGAGTGGATATGCCTGCCACACTAGGAGGCACTGACACACCAGGGGGCGGAGATGTGGATGGTGTGGGGGCAGCAGCATTCATCATTGCCACACCTTGTGGCAGCAATGCCATGACGAGGACATGCAGGGCACGGTAGATCCCAGCTCCATTTCGCTGATGTGCAGCGGCGGCTACCATCCTTTCCGCCTCCATCCGCACCATGTCCTCCATGAGCCTCCGCATGTGTGCCAGCTCAAGGCTGGCATCGCTGGGGCCACTGTGAGTGGACAGGTATTCTTCCCTCTGCGTCATGACTCCAGAGATGTCAGTCAGGGCTCGCTGGAGACCATGGGGCGGACATAGACACCCAAGGATGGCGTCCAGTTTGTTAGCCATGAGCTCGAACCCCACCCGGACCTGCTCGGCCGTCTCCCTCTGGCCCTCCAGCACACGGCGTTGGAAGGCCATTTGTTGTTCCTGGGGGTCTTGGGTGGGTGCCGGGGCTGTGGGTGCCTCCTGCTGGGTGGTTTGGGTGGTGGGTGGGGTCTCATGGATGTAGCTGGTCTGCCCTGATCCTGGAGGTGAGTTGCGGAGGTGGTCAATGAGGTCTTGGATGGTTTGGATGTTGATGCTGGTGTTGTCCTCCTCCTCGTCATCAGTGAAGAGTGGCTGTGACTGCTCTGCAGGAGGTGTTGAAGATGCCCCTGCGATGTGAAGGGGAGATGGTGTATTACAATGTGTCCGCATGTATGTAGCCGCATGGTACAGGTTGACATTCAGACAGCATGGCATTGTACATTGTGACAGTGTGTGGGTCTGGGCGAGGACCCAGAGTGATTGTGGGTGTGCACTGTTCCCTGCTTGCTTCTGCATGTGTGCCATTGTGGCCATCGCCCCCCGTCCCCCCAGTACCTGGTGGTCACTCACTCTGTTGCGGTTGTGTTGTGTCCTGTCGAGCAGTGTCCGGTCCCCCAACTCCAGCCACAGTCTCAACACTGATGACTGTCGACACCAGCTCCTCCATGTCATCCAGCTCCAGCTGTTGCGCTGGGCCCCCATCTCCGGTCTGCGTTGCTGCCTTCAGGTTGGCGGAGAGTTTCTCCTTGGTCTTCCGCTTGATGTCATTCCATCACCTCTTGACCTCATCCATTGTCCGCTTGTGCTCTCCGACGGCATTCACCTTGTCGATGATGTCCCGCCATATTCCATTTTTGGTGCCCAATGACACGTTGGAGGTGATAAAGAGTTGTTGATGGTGTTCCATCACCTCCGTGACTATGATCCTGTTCGCCTGCGGACTGAACTTGGTCTTCCTGGTCTTCTTGTCCTTGCCCTTCCCTGTCCCCGAGGTCCCAGGCTGGTCGTCCGGGGTGCTTGTGGGGTTGCGCTCGTCCTCTGCGCCTGCTCTGGCTGCCTCCATGGTGCTTGTGTGTTGGTCAGTTTGTGTGTGGGTTTTTTTTCCTGCTTTTATGGAGGTTTCTGACGCCTGCCAGGTGTGTGTTGCAGGCCTGGCGCTGCTTGTCGCTGGTTTCCTCATCGCGCTTTGGCCCATCGCGTGTTTTTGGGTGTTGTGGTTTGTGTTTTTATCTCCATCGTGGTGGTTGTATCGCGGACTTTGTCCGCGGGTTCAGCAGGCCATCGCATGGTACCGCCTTGTTGTGAATTCCACGTTGACACATGGATATTTTCCTGCGATGGGCTGCGATATTGAAAGTTGCGTTACGCTACTCTTGCGGTAGTTATCACACGTTCTTGTGAATATACCCCTAAAATCTCCTCCTGGATCACCTTGAAAACTCCCTGCATAACTCCTTGATTTCCTGCAAAAGAAGAATTCTGAAAACATTTTGAGCAAGCTTTGTCTGAGCCAACATAAATTTCTCTTTAGTCTTTTTCTGCTTCATCTCTTGTTCATCACTGCTATATTTCGCATACCCCAGGATCTCATCAAGTGATTTATTCTGCCAGCAGATTACACTTTGTTGTATATGCACACTAATCTCTGGCCTTGTCCCTAGTATGAACTGAGATGTAAAAATCCACATGCCACTCTTATCCGGATATTTTCTCCCACTGTGCTGCTGAAACACCTGCAACAACCACTCACAGAACTCATTTGCTAATTCTTTTGTTTCTTGTGTAGTTCGTTTGATTTTCAACCAATCAAGATCTTTCAGAGGGACTTTGCCTTTCAGGAAAGTAATCACTGCTTCATATTTTTCCAAAACTACAGGAGATGGTGTATTAGTGCACACCATTCTCGTTGGCTCTTCATGTGGCCATTCTACAGCAATCTTACATTTGGCCCACTTGGCAGTACAATATCAAAAAACATATTCAAATCAATCCACAGCACTTTCAAATCTTCGCAAATCAATTAACTTGTGTGTACCACTGCACAGGCTTGTCTCTTAATTTTGGAAAATTGTTCTCAAAAGCTGCAAGATCACCTCTGTTCCAAGGCGCAAGAACATTCACTCCTCCTGCCATTTCTCCTCGTGAATAAGCTGAAGCTCCTTCCTCACCCTGTTAAATATTTTCCCCTACTAACCCAAGTTGCTTCTTTTTCTTTTCCTGATTTCTTGCTCATTTATGCTCAAATTTTTCAAAATTGCTCCATTTATGAATGCATTTTATTCTGTAATGGGCAACCACATCCCAAAAGAATGCATAGTTTCAATTGCTTCATTATCTAATTGAACCTTGCAACTTCTCTGCAAAGGATAACTTTTAGAAAGATCCATCTCATATTTCCGGGCCAACTCAGTCAATTTATCATTTGTAATTAGTGCCCGTCTTGTAACCTCTTACACAGGTAAATTAGTTTGCTCTCTTGATGCAGATTCAAAAGCTCTAAATCTAAACATTCCCTAATATTCTCTTCCAATTCAACTTTTAAATTGGGAATATTTAGTGGCCTCTCTTTCTCAGGTACTGGGCTAACCATTTGCTCCTTGTTCTCTGTCTTTTTAATCCTTGCTGCTTCTTCAAACCATGGTAGAAAAATTCCTTCTTCAAACAAATTTGTTTCCCCCAGTGCTAATGATGTAAAAACAATTCTTCCCCCATCTCTTAATGCTTGGACCGTCTGAGGTGTTCTCCATGCAAAAATCTATGAATTCGAAGAAGTCTAAATAAATCCTGATGTAGGTAAAATTCCTACATTTCCTTCAACCTCTAGAGTCAGGTTAATGTTTATTCGGGCATTTGTAATTGGTCTAGGCACTGTCTGCATGCAACAATCTATGAATTTTAAGAAGTCATAATAAATCCTGATGTAGGTAAACCTCCTACAGCTCCTTGAACCTCTGGAGTCAGGTCAGCGTTTAAACTGTGGTTGAGCAACACATGAAGGGGCAGTCTGAAGTATTTAAAGGGGTCTCTCAACATGTACTATGCTAGTTTCTACAGGGGCAAAAGCTATTATACTGCTCGTAATAGCACCATTTCCATCACTAACAGTTGGGGTTGCATAAGGCGGAGGATGTGAGGCCAACATTTCCTCTAAAATATCATCACACGGAATCACTCTCGGTCTCATTTTCTTTTTCACTATTCTCTTTGTCTTTTTCCTAGGTCTTTGTCTTCTTCCCTTTCTCTGGTACTTCTGTGGAAATAGCTGGATACAATCAAGTTCCTTCTACTATGGTTTTACTCCATCTCTGCTCTTCTTCATCCCATCGAGCATCTACATAATTACACATTGCTCCCTTTGTCTCTTTTTGATATTTTTCCCTCGCCTTCTCTCAGGCAACTTATTCCCACATATTGAAAGCTTCATATTGAGTGGGTCTAGGAGCGGTTTCAATTCGTACAATTTTTCTTTCAACTTCTCAATAATTCTAGTTTCCAAGTACCATATTTTGGAAATTTTAATAAACCTACTTTTTCAGTAATATTGCACCATTGACAAAGCCATAAACATGTATGTACTCCGAATTCAGTTGTCATGTATTGTGCAGGCATACCCTGAGAAGGTGCCTCTTCACTGTCCCGTATCAGAATTGCAAAATTACCCTTCACATAACTCTTAAATTCTTTACAGCATTTCCTGATTTAAAAATTTGTACTGCAAAATAATTGCAATTCAATATGTTGATTTTGTTCAGTAAACATCAGATTTCTTTTACTTCACTCCTGTCATAGTTTTTAGTTATCAAAATCCTGTCAACAAATTCCAATGTGATATTCACACACCACTGACCTATCATAGCGTGGCATCTTGACTTCACCAACCAACCACAGTGCAAAAGTACACCGACCAATCAATCCCAGCGAGAAACACTATGATGTATGAATTCACTCCTTGCAGCAACTCACCCTCCTTTACAATTTCTCACATACTTGCACAATTTAACAATAATCTTTAAAACAACAATAACAAAACATATAACAATTCTTGTTTGCTCTGCTAAAGAAAATAATAGTATTTAAAAAAAACGGAATATTAAGGTTTTCACACCTTCCGACTTTTGCCACACAAAAAGAATTTCACATTTGCAAGTAAAATCTCAACGAGCGTAAAATCCCTGTCATCAATGCAGCTTTACCCTTTGCGCAATCAGGTTCTGTTAACATCAATCAATATTAAAACAATCACAACAGTTCGTTAGTGTCCCTTTCTCAATTGTGTACAGCACAAAAGCCCTTCAAACAAGAAATACTGTTCGACAATGGCTACTGAAATGTTTTCTACACTTGTCTCAATATCTCTGGATCTTAGGCTATGTTCAGCCTGAAGCACTACAACTTCTTTAAATATATGCCTCTAAACATCTCCATTCATCAAACCATTCATTCTCAACTCAATAATACTCCACTAAACCCAATTACGGTAGACAGCACTTCACCCTATTGATACTCACGCCTCCAAAACAGCAATCACCTTCGAAAATCACACCTTCTCAGTTTTTCAAGCTCCGGGCATTGGATTTCAGTATTCGGGTATTATATTCTAACTTGGGCAATTATGTTATACCTCCTTGTTCAAGGTGTGAACTATAACTCTGCTACCAGAACACTGACAGTGCAGGTTTGGGCAACATTTAAATAATATGGTTCGAACTTTTCTTACCATCAATTTCAGGTTTAATTCCTGTTCATTCGCTGGCCGAAATAAACTTGCTTCAGGTGACAGATCTTTGCCACCGTGTTTTGAATAAGGAGCTGTTTCATCATCATACGTTAAATCACAACAGTTCTAAGTTCAGTCAATGATGAGAGTTTAGAATAGTTTTAAAAGTTTATTTCTCATTAAGAGTTTAGTAAGATTATGTTTTGTTTTTTATAATCAGATTAGTTGATAAATTCAAGTACCTTTACAGAAATCTGGAAAAAAATATGGTTAAAACAAATCATCATAATGTATGAAGCGCGTTCCATACAGGACAAATACACTATTCTAAAGAACAGGACCAAAACTTTAGAATTAGTAGCACTCATGAAGAGTTCAAATTCAAAGGAAAATTGTGAGATAAAGAGAGCATAAAGCTCAGAATCCAATTCAAGCAGCTGAACTTCCCATTAAGAGAAGTTCATGAAACTCAGCCAAGTTTTAAATTTGAGCAAATAAGCACACAGTTGCAGTAGCAATTGGTCAAAATCTAGCATCAATAATAGACCAAAGAATCAGCAGTAGCCACAACTGTCAAAAAAGGACTAGGGAATGGGTCTCTGGGAATAGCTCTGTGGAAAATAAGCGGGATAAAGATTCTCCAGTCTAACTAGGAACAAGCACTAATAAAAAGGCAAAAATAATGTTGCAAAATGTGTAGCAGGTCTCTTCTCTGTGGATCCAATCAGGCAACAGAATTCACCTGAGAGGGAGTTCCACTCTTCCTTTCCCATCAAATAAAATGCAGATCGCAAAGTTTTATGCCAAAGTTTATTACAGACATCTTACGTATGTAGCTTCTCGATTCAAAAGCCTCCGTTCCCATAGGCATCTAACACAGTTTAAATTTCTATTCTTAAATGTTTCATTGAGTAAACAATAAACTATGCTAAAGAAGAGAAACATCAACTTACAAAAATACTGTTTAGTAATGCATTTCAATGACATGAACCTGAAATACTGCTTAAAATGTGCAACATTTCTATTCTAGCCTTTTGTGAAATATTGGGTAAATAGGAAATTTAGTTATCACAATCAGATGTTTCTTGGCAAATTTTTATACATTTGTGAAACCGGTTTGTTCACTTTTAGTCAAAAGAAAACTTGCATTTATGCGTTTCTGTGATCTATAGGAATAACTAACTATATCTGCCTAGTGCCTTTTTGCACGTTAAAATGCATGTCATTTATTTTTTTAGATTTTACATTAATCATTGCACATATAGCTGTTATTCTAAATAATTTTCATCTTAAATATTTAGCTTCTTCACATGATACCAGAAGGATATTTGTTCAAGGAAAACAATGTGTCTTGACTGTGGATTTACTATCCCATTAAGACAATTTCTGGTCAAACCAATCTCCTGCTGTCAAAAATCATGTGAAATTTCACACCTGAAAACTTATGCAAAACGTATGTAATGTGACATTGATAAATCTCTTGGGAATTCACTCACATAAAAAAAAAATCACTTGCCTGATTGTTAATCAAGAGAAAGATTTACTTTAGAGAAAGCATTATTCTTCAATGTAAACATCTTCTCATGATTCATTTCTGAATCGCTTTCTATGTCTTTTTTCCATAGATTAGCGGTTACTTCACAGTATGACGTACACTGACATATTTTATATGCTGGCAGTGGCGGCTCGCAGGGGAGTGCTGCGGGCGGTGGGGCGGGTGGGGAGGGGCAGGGTGGGGGGTATTGGACTCGGACATACGATGGAACGGACTAAAGGAAGTAAATAAATAAATAAAACTATTTACCTTGCGCGCGCTGCATCGCCAACTCGGCGATGCAGCGCGCGCAAGGTAAATAGTTTTTAGGTTTTTTTTACTTCCTTTAGTCCATTCCGTCGTATGTCCGAGTCCTCTACCCCCCCACCCTGCCCCTCTCCCGCCTCACCGCTCCGCAGCACTCCCTCTGCGAGCCGCCACTGCATGCTGGTGTTTGTCCTGCAGTGCTGACTCCATTATGTTGTGAATTCCTGTAGCCCTCCAACCTTGCCTCACATAACTGTTTCGTTTTCGGCTCTTCTGTGGTGTTTTGGAAGGTCAACCTCTTGTTGTTACAGGAGACGTGTTACCTGGGTGTACACCTGAACTTCTGTGGTCTGTCTCCTTTTTTTCTTTTTATGGGGGTGGGCTCTGCTGGGCCCTATGTATTTTTTTTTATTATAAGGCATCCCCTCCGTACCCATGCATTTTGCCTCCAGCTTCTGATATTTGCCCTTTTCAAGCTGCCATGTTGTTTATATATATACATTGCAGAGCAGGAGGCAAAATGTCTGATCCAATTAAGTACGAGGTAGGAGAGGCACATACCCTTCCTTGGGTGAGAAAAGGAGACATGCAATTTTTCTATCTTCAATGCGAACTAATTTTGCATATTTGCCTCCACTATGATAAGAGACTTTCCTCAATTGGGTGGCATTGGTTGTATATATTTCTAACATAATGGTATTTCTTCTGCTAGAATTTATTCTGTATGCATGTTCTAGTTTTTTTCTCTGAATCCTCCCTGGTGTGACTTAACTTTCTCTAAACCCTATTTCTGGTTTTTTTCATCTTGAACACTAACATCTTGCTTGTTCCAGTTCATACTCTCTTGGGATAAAGCAACTATTCGAGGGTTTACAAAGTAGGCCTATGATGCCAAGATCCAGGACTGACTTTCGGGATACCGACTCACATTACATATTAGCTCAGTTTTGAGTCATTCCATCTAAATTCATTTTATGCACATACCCTGCAAATGTGACACGCATCCGTCCCTCTGGCCATAGATTGGGCATTCCTAAAAGATGGCGGCGTCGATCTGCCAGACTAGACCAAGTGGATGTACTTCTCTGGGCATACTTAGAAGCTTTGGAACCAGAGCCTCGGTTAATAAAATAGAAGCACACCCTATTAAAAAGTAAAAAAGATTCGTTATTACAATGATGTTACTTGTCTTTTTTTAAAGTACTCTAGGGATAACATTAATCAATAATATGATTTGAATCATGCACATCCTCCCCCCTTCCTCAGGTGCTTTGTGGCCACCAGTTTGACATAATTCACAGAGTGGCGGATAAACCAGTAGTGGAGCGAACTTCGAGTCCCTGTGCAATCATTTTCTGTCAGCGTGCTTGGCTGTGGGGTGATTTGACTATTTCGGCAAATTCTGGAACAACTCGGATAAGATAATAATTCACCAATTAGTTCCTGTAGAGTTCAGGCCTGAATGAGCTCACATGCTGCGCTGAATATAGGGCCTATAGCGCACGCAGCAAAATGAGTGGCACTAGTACACCAGTGACTATGTACGAGCCAAGACCCCGAGCGGTCTTGCGCTCCTTTATTTATGCCTTCGGGCGAGCACGACCTCCGGGTGCATGCGACATGGCAACATTGTATAGTACGGGCCGGGTGGCACTGTCACTACATCCCTCCAATCTTTTAGATATAACGTTGCTCTAATGTTCACAAATTAAACTTTAGACATGCAGCACACAAAGTCTCTTAGTCTTTGGCTGGGGACCGGATTCGGGAGTTGTAGTCAGCCCGTGTCCCAGCAGAGTCATCTCCCGATGACGGCATGCTCTCACTGGGGCTTGTTTGTTCAACACCAGCCGGTGTCCTTTCTTCTGGACGCGTTGGCACAGCTACATGGTCGTTTCTCGAGGTGCTTGGTGGCAACATTTCTTCTCCCCATTCTTCTATTTCAGTCTCTTCATTTTCTTCTGTGGGCCTCGCCCCCACCTTCTTGAACCAGGAGAAGTTTCTGGTAACCATCCGAGTCCCGTATCTTGCTGACACCATGGTTCCCTGCACATCAGTGACCTCCCACACCTCTGGTTCATAATGGGTGTGATACTTCCAGCCAGGGTACCGATCTTTCACTATGACTCGGTCTCCTAATTGAATGTTCGCCGTTTGCACCCTGCGCGCTTGGCTTGCCTTGTCGTTGGTGGCCCGTCTCCTGGCTTGCGCAGCGGCTTGATCCAGATCTGGTGGACTCCAGGACGGGTCCGCAGGAACACTGTCTCGAGGCGCCTTCCGGAATAACAGGTGTGCCGGGGTACACTGTGTCGTACAGTGGGGTGTCTAGCGATATGCACTCAAGAATTGTTGTAGGCAGTGCTCGGCATCATCACCTTTTTCAACTCCAATCCTGAGAGCCCTGTTCAGGGTCCGCATGAAACGTTCTACCTCCCCATTCGCCTGCGGCCAGTGTGGTGTGATTTTGCGATGTCGAATAGCAAGGGATGTCAGGTACTCCTGGAATTCTCTCCCTTGGAAGGGTGGTCCGTTATCTGACTAGACTTCTTCCAGAAACCCCATCATCGCGAAGACGTGGTCTAGCGTGGCTTTGACCTGGGGAAAAGCTGTTGACCACACCACCTCTACCACAGGGAACTTGGAGTGGGAGTCTATGAGGACAAGTGTGCTTCGTACATCGGGGAACGACCCAAAATAGATGCTGACTTGCGTCCACGGTTCGTGGCACGGGGCTTCTGTAATGACTGGATGGGGAGCCAGGTCATCGCTGGTGATGTGGCATGAGTGGCAGGTGCGGATGACTTCTTCAACCATGGTGTCCATGCCTGGAAACCATACTTTGTGTCTGAGACGGGCTTTGGTTTTGGCGATCCCTTGATGTCCTTGATGCCCCAGATCGACCACTCTCTTTTGGAGGCTCTGGGATATCACCAGGGTTGTGCCGCACAGGACAACACCATGCAGTCCTTCACTTAGCTCACTGCGGGCCCTCCATAGTTGTTGGCGTGACATTCTTTCCTCTTCAGTTAGGGCCCGAGCCCTGTCGAGAAAGTGTTGCCAGCTCCGGTCAGCCAACGTTGTCTTGACCTTGGACAGACCTTCATCGGCCTCAGTGGCTCTTCCAATGTCTTCAAGTGTGAGCGCGTTTGGGCAGGCCTCCTGGGATATCATCCGGACAAACTCTTCCATGTTGTCCTCATCGGCAAGTCGTCCCGTCGAGGCAGTCTTGGCAGAGTGGCGCGACAGAAAATCAGCTGGATTGTTGACCCAGGGCGAAAAACTACTTTGAAGCGATAGGCTTGCAGTTGTACTGCCCATCTCTCGATCCGAGAGGGAGCCAATATGGTGGTGCCTGCGAAGAGGGGAATTAATGGCTTATGGTCCTTGACCACGCGAAACTCCTGCCCGTAGAGATAGAGGTGGAAGTGATGACACGCCCACTTGATGGCCAGTGCTTCACGCTCTATCTGGGCGTTACGCATCTCCATCTCTGTTAGGGCTCTGCTGGCATAAGGAACTGGGACCCATTCTTTCGCGGTTGTCTCTTGCAGGAGAACGGCCCCTAGTCCCACCGGACTAGCGTCTACCACCACTTCGGTGCGTCCGTTGGGTTGGAAGTATGCCATGACCTTTTTGTCCATGAGTGCCTCTTTCACGGCATGGAACGCTGTGTCTCAATCAATTAGGGAATTGTAAGCGCGCTACTCAGCCGTGAGGGTCTCAAGGCGCTGAGGGGGGGGGGTCCGCAGATCTGTTTAGCCAAAGAGCCAGGTCTTGAGGGTCTTCCTGAAGGTGTTCAGGGAGGGGGCGCATCTGATGTCTGCCGGTAGCTCGTTCCAGGTCTTGGCTGCAATGTGAGAGAAGGATCTTCTGCCTGCTCTGGCTTTGTGGATGCGCAGGGTTTCGGCCAGTGCGAGGTTGGAAGATCGGAGGTTTCTTTTGGGTACTTGGAAGTTGATTCTGTTGTTGAGGTACTTGGGTCCGTTGTTGTGTAGGCATTTGTAGGCGTGAGTGAGGATTTTGAAAGTGACTCTTTTCTCCACGGGGAGCCAGTGGAGACTTCGTAGGTGTTGGCTGATGTGTTCGTGTTGGGGGATGCCGAGGACAAGTCTGGCGGCGGTGTTCTGTATTGTCTGGAGTTTGCGGAGTAGGGACTTGTTGATGCCGGCGTAGAGTGCGTTTCCATAGTCCAGTCTGCTGGGGATGAGTGCGTGGGTGACTGTCTTCCTTGACTCAGGGGGGATCCACTTGAAGGTCTTGCGGAGGATGCAGAGGGTGTTGAAGCAGCTGGAGGTGACGGCGTTGACCTGTCGGTTCATGGTGAGTGATGAGTCGAGTACGATGCCAAGGTTCTTGGCGTGGTCTGAGGGGTAGGTGGGCTTCCGAGGGCAGTCGGCCACCAGGTGCTGTCCCATGCAGAAGGGGTGGTACAGAGGATGAGGACTTCTGTCTTCTCAGCGTTGAGCTTCGGGCAGCTGTTGGTCATCCAGACTGCGACGTCTTCCATTCCTTTCTGGAAGTTGAGTTTGGCAGTGGTGGGGTATTTGGTGAGGGAGAGGATGAGCTGGGTGTCGTCGGCGTAGGATATGATGTTGAGGCACTGTTGTCGGACGATGGCTGCGAGGGGGGCCATGTAGATGTTGAAGAGGGTGGGGCTCAGTGATGAACCCTGTGGGACTCTGCAGGTGATTTTCGTGGGGTCAGAGAGGAAGGGTGGGAGTCTGATCCTTTGGCTTCTTCCGGTGAGGAATGATCGGATCCAGTCCAGGGCTGTTCCTTGTATGCCTGCGTCGTGTAGTCTGGCGACTAGTGTGCGGTGGGAGACGGTGTCGAAGGCCGCTGATAGGTCGAGTATGATGAGGGCTGCGGAGTGGCCTTGGTCCAGGAGGGTGCGGATGTCGTCTGTGGCGGCAAGTAGGGCGGTCTCTGTGCTGTGATTGCTTCGGAATCCGGATTGGGACGGGTCGAGGACGGCGTTCTCTTCAATGAATCGTGTCAGTTTCCTGTTGACTGTTTTCTCTGCAACTTTGGCTGCAATGGGGAGGAGTGAGATGGGCCGATAGTTCTTGAGGTCGGTGGGGTCAGCTGTAGGCTTCTTGAGCAGGGGTCTGACTTCTGCGCGCTTCCAGTCATCTGGGAAGGTGCCTGTTTTGAAGGTGGTGTTGATGGTCCATTGTAGTTCGGGTGCAATGGCGGCCGCGGCTCTGTGGTAGATGTGAGGGGGCAGGGGTCGGTGAGGGCCCCCGAGTGGATGCTTTTCATGGTCGAGGCGGTGTCTTCGGCCGTGATGGGTGTCCAGTTGGAGATGGTGGGCTGGCTGGTGTTTCTGGGGGGCAGGGGGCCACCTGTGGCAACTGGTGGATGGTCGATGAAGTTGTCGTAGAGGTTTTTGATCTTGAGGTGGAAATAGGTTCCAAGCTTGTCGCAGAGGTCTTGGGATGGGGTGATGTCTGTGGCTTCGCTGCGTGGGTTGGTGAATTCTTGAATGACACTGAAAAGTTCCTTGGAGTTGGTGGAGTTGGCCAGGATTTTGTTGTGGAGGAAGTTCCTCTTGGTGGCTCTGATCTGGTTGTGGTAGTCCATCATGGCGTCCTTGTACGTGGTGTGGTTTTTGGTTGTCTTGGTGTTTCTCCAGTTCTCCAGGTGTCTACAGGTGCATCTGGCTTCTTGGAGAGCGGTGGTGAACCAGGCGGCTTTCCTGGGACGTTGTCTGTTGGGGTAGCGTAGCGGGGCGAGCTCGTCTGCGCAGTTGGAGATCCAGGTGTGGAGTTCTCTAGCTGCATCGTTTGCGTCGGGTGCCCAGGTGTGGTTGTCTCGCATGAGGGTGGAGTTAAGTTGCTCGTCAGTAACCTTGCTCCAGTTCCTTCGAGGTGGGCGTGGGGCTGGTTTGGGTGCCTTGGATTTGTTGATGGCGAAGTGTACGCAGTGGTGGTCGGTCCATGGCGGCTGCGTTGTGTGGCTTAATTGGACGCTGTTCCTGACGCAAAGATGGGGTCGAGGGTGTGTCCTGCTCTGTGGGTCGGTGTGTTGACGAGTTGTTTAAGTCCGATGCTGGCGAGGTTGTCACGAAGGATAGTGGAGTTGGGGTCGAAGGGGTTGTCGAGGTGGAAGTTCAGGTCTCCAATGAGTATGTAGTTTGTTGAGGCGATGGCGTGGGGTGCGATGAAGTCGGTGATGAAGGTGGCGAAGGGTGTTCGGGCCGGGGGTCTGTAGATGAGGGTTCCTCGGAGTGTGGCTTTGGGGGTGGTCTGGATCTGGAAGTGCAGGTGTTCGGCAGAGGGGAAGGTTTCGCTGGAGGTGGTGAGGCAGAGGGTGCTCTTGTGGGCGATGGCGAGGCCCCCTCCTGGGTAGTTGGGGCAGTCTTTCCTCTGGATCTTGTATCCGTCTGGGATGGCGGTGATGATGTCAGGGGCGGAGGATGCGTTGGTCCAGGTCTCTGTGAAGAAGGCGATGTCGGGCGAGAGAGAGTCAAGTAGGTTCCAGATTTCCATGGCGTGTTTGTGTACGGAGCGTACATTGAGGAGGATGCATTAGGGTGTCGCCGGTGCTGGCGTCGGCGGTGTTGGAGACCGGGGTGGCGGTGAGGGTCAGGCGGCAGTGGAGGCAGGAGAACTGGCCGTGGGTCGTATTCGGCGAGGCCTGTTGGCATTCTCTAAGTCTTCCAGGGTTGAGTGAGAGGAGGGTGGTGGTGTGGTAGCGATGGGTAGTGGGAGGTCCAGGGTTCCTGGCGCTGGCCGCGGTTGGGTCGCGGACGGGCGCAGACGGGCTTGCCTTTGGCGCGCCTTCGGTGCGCCGGCGGCGCGCCCGCTGCACGCATCCGCTGGGCGACCGCACATCGGCCGCCATTATGTAGGGGAGGTGGGAGGGAGGAGAGGCTGGGAGGCGGGGGAATTCCGGGGGGGAATTCCGGGGAGGAGGGGCCGCAGGGGCAGCAGCGGCGAAAGGAACAGGCAGGCACGAGAAAATAAAAACAGTGGTGGAATTAGAGCAAGACACAGATGGGCACAATAACAGTGGCACAACAGGGAAAAATTAAGAGAAAAAAAACGACTGAGAAAGGTTACGGTGGTTGCAGGCAGTCGGGGTCTGTAGGCAAGAGACGGCACAGCGGAGCTGTGGGGAGAGAGTGGACCTAGACCGAGGGTCGGAGGTCTTACTTGCGCTCCCCCGCAGCGGCCGCCATTAAGTAGGGGAGGTGGGAGGGAGGAGAGGCTGGGAGGCGGGAGCGGGGGAATTCCGGGGGGGGAATTCTGGGGGTGAATTCCGGGGGGGAGGGTCCACAGGGGCAGCAGCGGCAAAAGGCGAAAGGAACAGGCAGGCAAAAGAAAATAAAAACAGTGGTGGAATTTGAGAAAGACACAGATGGGCACAATAACAGTGCTACAACAGGGAAAAATTAAGAAAAGAAAACGGCTGAGAAAGGTTACGGTGGTTGCAGGCAGTCTGGTCCCAGTTGGAGTGGGCAGCAGGCGCAGGAGCAGGCAGCAGCCTCGAACCTCCCAAGGAGGAGGTCGGGGTCTGGAGGCAAGAGACGGCACAGCGGAGCTGTGGGGAGAGATTGGACCTAGACCGAGTCTTCTTTCGCGGTCCATACCCACGGTTTCCCTGACTTCGTGAGGTTCCGGAGAGGCTCTGAGAGGGACGCCAGATTCGGAATGAATCGGCCACAATAAGTGGCCATGCCCAGGAAGCTGCGGACCTCAGTAGGCGATGTGGGCCTCGGGGCGGCACGTATGGCAGCGGCCTTCTTCGGGTCAACCTGGAGGCCATCTCGTGAAAAAATGTAGCCAAAGAACTCCACAGACTCTTGATAGAACGAGCATTTGGCTCTGTGAAGGGTTAGTCCACTTTCCGCTAGTCGTTGAAGGGTGTTCCTTAGGTGCATATGATGTTCCTCTAGCGTCTTCGAGAACACCAAGATATCATCGTTCAAGTTGATGACGCCTTGTAGCCCTGTGAGTGGTTCCCGAATAGCGTTCTGGAACACTTCAGCGGCGGACGATACCCCGAAGCTCAACCTCTTGTACCTCCGCAGACCCACATGTGTGGAGAACGTCGTGATATTCCTGCTCTCCGGATGGAGTTCTAACTGGTGGTAGCCAGCATTGAGGTCAAGTTTTGTGAACCACTTGGCTCCGTTGAGGTCCGCCACAATGTCATCCATGGTGGGCGTGAGATGTCGCTCCCGCTTCACGGCTTGGTTCAGAAGGCGCATATCGACGCATAGCCGAATGGCTCCGGGTTGTTTTGGCTTGGGGTTGACGACTAAGGGTGACACCCACGGGGTGGGGCCCGAGACCTTTTCAATTACCCCCAGTTGCTCCAGCTTCCGTAGTTCCTCCTCTACTTGGGGGCGTAGGTGGAACGGCACCCTCCTGTGCCTTAGTGCCGTGGGCTTGACCGTTGGATCAATGTGAAGTTTGAATAGCTTTCCTTTCAGGCACCCAAGCCCTTCGAACAGCATGGGAAACTCCTTGAGAATGTCGTGGGCATGTAGGTCATGTATCTGGTTGGCGAAGAAGACCAGCTCCCGGTCTTCTGCTGTGTAGCAGCTGAGGAGTGTCCCTCTTTTCCCCTCGGTGACATGGAACCGCGTGTGGATGCGGTGTCCTTCGCTGGCTACTTCGACTTCCATGACTCCTTGTAGGTGAAGCGGCTCCGTCCCTCCGTAGGTGTAGATCTTTGCTTTGGTGGGTGCGAGTGGCGGTCGCGGGGATAGCTGTTCATATTGGTCACTGTCCATAACATTCACCGACGCCCCGGAGTCTATGAGCGCTTTGACTGAGGAGCCTGCCACTGTGATGGAGCACATGGGTGGAGGTCGGTGTCTCGGGACCATCTCGGCTCACAAACAACACTATGAATATGTCATCGTCATCCGTGCCTAGGCCATATCCTGGCAGGGTGGCGTCTGCTTGCTCCAACGGGTCCTCCAGTGTCAGTTGTCTGACTGCGGTCAACGGTCCACGTTGTCCTGTGGTGTTGGTCTTTGATCTTCCTCCTCGACACAACTTCGTGAAGTGGTTAAGCTTCCCGCACCGGGAGCAGGTCTTCCCCCTTGCAAAACATTGACCAGATGGCGGATGTTCCAAACCACAGTTTCCGCATGCGCCCTTCTGTGGTGACCTCACGTTTCCTCTTGGTGTTGCTGACCATCTTTGAATGGCGTCTACTCTCTCTTCCTTTATCACCAGGGGTCGAGGGGCTCCTGAGAGGTTTGGGTGGCGGTTGAGGGCTGCTTCCATTTCGTCTGCCCGAGCGTTGGATAGCTAGTGGGACCTCGCGAGCACTAGGATCTCATCCAGTGTTATGCCTGGTTGCCTGAGTATCAGGTGGCGCAGTGTCACCGACCGGCACCCCTGTATGACTTGCGCCCTTATTTCCTCCCTCTGGTCGTGCAGTGTGCATGAGCTCACCAGTTTCCGTAGTCGGGCATAGAAAACGTCTATGGTCTCTGCCTCCCCTTGCCTCGCTTGGTGGAGCTTGAACCGCTCAAAATCGGGATTTATTTGAGGGTCGAAGTGCCTGTTCAAGGCCGCCACTGCTTCTTCATAGTTGTCTTCAGCTCCGGTGTTTGGCAGGGTTTCGAACAAGTCATACAATTCTCCGCCTCCGTAGCACATGAGGAGCAGCCTTTTCACCCTTCCGTCCGTCTCTCTCCTGCCCACAAAGTAATGATCCAGGCGACCAATACATGACTTCCATCGCGCTGCGGCCGTGGCTGGATCCGACAATTCACTGAATGGGGCAGGGGGGCTGCTGTGGTGTGGCCTGGCTGTGGTGGCGTGTGCCGAGGTGCTTGTGGTGCGGCTTGTTGCTGCAGCGCTGGGGCACCAGCTCCATCTGGGTTGGGGACGCTCATGTCTGCTTGTGTGGACTGTACCTGGGTCTCCACCTCGCTCCTGCGCGGTAGCGACGTGTGTCTTGCTCACTCTGGTGGCTACCACGATGTGGAGTGGTGCGAATGGCGCGAACGGCGACGTGCCGTGCTTGCAGGGGGTGTGGCGGTGGGCGGGGTGTGCTTGATCCCCTCTTGTTGTGTGTCTATGTTCAGTTGCACTAGCCAGTGCTTGATGGCTTGGCCTGCCTGGGTGGCCTGAGTGTTATGGGCTCTGGCTGGCAGCTTCTGCCTTGTGGTTGCCAGTGCTTGATTGCATTGGGCGTACCTGGGATGCTCCTGCACCTTCTCCCTCGGTGGTGGAACGTGGGATTGCAGGCGGGCTCTCTCTCTGCGAGGCGTCGCAGGCTCGACCACGTGTCAGTGGGAGCGCTGTTCTGGGCCGGAGAGGGTGTGCGAGCAGGCCTTTTCTCACCTGCGTCACACGGCGCTGATTTCAGCCACGCTCGGCAGTTTTCTCGGCCGGGCTCTCGCGGCTGACTGGTTCTTCCGGCTGCTTCACTTTGCGGGGTGGGCACCCGCCGTGGCAGCACGCGCGGTGCTCCTTCCTCCAGGGTGTCATTGCTGCTCCGGATTCTGCGGCGGCGGCCGCACACCGCGTTCCTTGTTTGCAGAGGAGCCGACGGACCAGGTGAGGCACGGCAGAGGCGTGGGTGGGACCCACCTCATCGTCAATGTAGAGTTCAGGCCTGACTGAACTCGTGCTGCGCTGAATATAGGGCCTATAGCGCACGCAGCGAAATGAGTGGCACTAGTACACCAGTGACTATGTACGAGCCAAGACCCGAGCGGTCTTGCGCTCCTTTATTTATGCCTTCGGGCGAGTCCGCCCTCCGGGTGCATGCGACATGGGAATATTGTATAGTGCGGGCCGGGTGGCACTGTCACTACAGTTCCGGGTGCAAACTCGAGCTGTTCATCCGTAAGGCGACTGAAGTACTTGCTGGAATTCCTTTGCAATTTAAGAATTGACTTGCTTATCAAATATGTGTTTGGAGTATTATCCTGCATAAGCTATTATACTGCCCAGCACTCGGACAAAAAAGTCTGTCTATAAAATGGGAGGGAGGTGACCACGGAAATAATGTTTGTGTTTTCAGTAGGTCACAATATGTACGTTTAAATTTGTGTTAGTATTAAGGCAAGAGAGGTGATCACAAAGCTTGATAATCAGTGTGAGACGAGACGGTCCAAATTATGAGTCTGATTATGAGTTTAGTGTTGTGGGAGAGGACCTACACACCCGCGCTCCACTCCCACACCACCAAACTCCAACGCCGCCCACCCGCCAGATTAGGAGTTGTCTCCTTGTTTGGCGGGCGGTGCTTTGGCAGTCCCAGGCGGTGAGCCATAGAAAGGCACCGCAATGGGGAAGCCAAAGCCCGTTCCTGCATGGACTGTGAAGTCCATGGCGTGCAGGAACAGGGGATGCAGGCATAAAGGGGGGCACAACGTGTGCCCCCCTTCATGCATCCCCTGGCCCTGAGGCAACAGGGGGTTCTGTAGGGCCCTCTCTGTTTCCTCACTGCCACAGTTTTCATGGCAGGCTCACTGCCGTGAAAACTGTTGCAGTGAGGAAACTCTTAATATGCTCGGTGGTGTTGCAGCGGCACTGCCAGCATATTAGGGCCTCACACCGCTGCGCCACCGCCACTCATAATGCAGATGTCAGACCGCCAGTGTGGCGGTTCCCACCACACCACCGCGGGTTTGGCGGCTTGTAATCAGCCCCTATGAAAGTTATTTGTTCAGAATTGCAAATATACATTTTGGGAAAATTCGTTTAAAGTCTGTAAAACCTTTATACCTCGTTGTTCCATGGGAGGTGACGCTATTCCAAATGACTCCCTGGGCATGAGCCTTTGACAAATTATTAATACAAATGATTTTGAAAAAAAGGTTAACAATCTAATTTAAAAAAAAGAAGTTATAGTTAGTATGAGCATTATCCCAACCTAGACTTTGGTCCCCGTTGTCCTACTGTGGCAAAGCAGATATAACGCCACACGGCCAAGCAAAGAAGGCAATCATTGCAACCAGGGTGATCCTAAAATTGAAAGATAATGAAAGATAGAAGCAAAGGTATCATCTGTTCATTGGAGATGAGAGTTCGGGTGCAGCTTGAAGGCGGCATACGGCTTGGAGCAAGGTAAGTGAAATAAACCAATTCCGTGAAATCTGACAGAGATTTCAGTCATTTACAGAAGGAAAAGCCATCTCTCACAACCTCCATAAACCCGCTTTCCACAGACGGCACAGTTAATTTGTTGCGGTGATTTACGACTAAGGCCTACATCTGTTGAGAACAGTTTATCCTTAATAGTAAAGGAATGAAAAGTTTAAACAGCACATTTCAGTGTAAAGAATGGTTTTGTCACTGCGGTGTGGCTTTCAGGAGGTTCCCCTGTCACTGGCTCAGATTTAAGATTCAGGAACGAGAAAGAGTGCCTGACCAGGAAGTGCCATTTTCAGTGCCTGCATGCCCTCAGGCTGTGAGCACGCTGCAGATGCGAGGATGACGGTTATTGGTAAAGATCAGCACAATCATAACAAAAACGTGTTTTTATTCATCGGTTGGTGCAACACAATATTATAGTTTTAACGCGTCTGTGCCATGTTACTCATCTATTTGTTACTCAATTGATCGACCTCAGAAGGAAGAAGGCATGCATTGGTCATGACTGCTGGATACCACATATGTCGTCAGGGATCCTTTTCACCAGCATATTTAGTTGGTGTTTTACTATATAAAATGATTGTGACAAAATGTTACTTAAAATATTGTGGGGCATATTCTCAAGGACTTATCGCCGAGTTCGCGGCACTTTATCGCAGCCAAAGTGGCGATAGACATATCGCACCATTCACAAGCTGGTGCTAACAGCCGATACCGCCTGTTATCCTGCGATAGCAGCCCAAAAAACATCGCCACGGATGACACCGGCAACTAACGCTAATGAGATGCAGAGTAGGCGTTCCCGTGCAAAAAACACGAAAAAACCACTCCGCAACATTCTCAAAGTCCAGCCAGATCGGCGAGAAGAGCACAAAACATGCGATAAGGCGCGTTAGCAGCAGGGAAATAACACCTGCTTTTTCCTGGTATTAAGTCAGACGATAACCTGCACCAGAAATGGGAGCCTAGCCCGCAGCCACACCAGAAGAACAACAGATGCCATGGAGCAACTGATCACGCAGCCGGACACCCAAGAGGGCCACAACACCCACCGCCCCCCCCAACCCGGACCGCCCCTGCCCCCTCCCCCCCCCCGGGTCCTACCCCGGACAAAGATAATTCACATCAACGTAACGAAATCATGAACAAAACAATTCGCCTGATGTCGCACAAGTACAACAATCAACATACATGTGTGCACAGAAAAAGGAGAATCATACATTCATCATAGAATTGCCAAACAAATAATTTTGTTCAAATGTAACTCAAAACAACTATTCGGAAGAGTCATGGCGGGTCTCCTCCGGACAATCTGTGAGACACAGCCTGAAAGACAAAACACAAGATAAGAAGGTGTGTCAGGCGCCCATCAAAGGACAGAGAGAGAGAGAAAGAGAGAGAGAAAGAAAGGGAGAGAGAGTGAAAGAGAGGGAGAGAGAGAAAGGGGGAGAGAGGGAGAAGGAGAGAGCGAGCAACAGAGGAAGAGAGAAAGACAGTGAAAGGGGGGAGAGGGAGAGGGAGTAACAGAGGAAGAGAGAAAGACAGAGAAAGGAAGAGAGGGAGAGAGAGCATCAGAGGAAGAGAGAGAGACAGTGAAAGGAAGAGAGGGTGAGAGAGCAACAGAGGAGGAGAGAGAGACTGTGAAAGGAAGAAAGGGAGAGGGAGAGAGAGTGATGACACTGCAGACCCAGGCCTCACTGCTCACCTGCAGCCACCAGTGTGTCTCCAACCACGTGCCGGCATACACCGCAGTCCACCATGTCCCTGATCTGAAACAGAGCCCAGATGCATGAATGGCAGAGTACAAATCATTGCACACGCCATCATCGCTTGGCCGCCCCTGCGCACACAGGCTGCTGCACCCCAGCCCCTCCCGCTGCCCAGCGGTGTTTGCCCACCCCTGCGCACCCAGGCCCCACTGCTCACCTTCCGCCACCAGCGTGTCTCCAAGAGGGCCCACCACGTGCCGGTGCAATCTCCAAGCCCGGGGTCCACGACCTTGGCAGCCTCCACATCATGCAGCCCCGCGGGCCACTAGGTCACACACGTGATTCTGGGTCTTGATTTGGCAATGGCAGAGATCATATCAGTGCACACGGCATCATCGCAGGCTGCACACCCGCCCAGCACTATAGGTGCCACCAACTCTGTGAACCGCGAGGCAACGCCACGTGGCGGTCGGTCCGCGCTGCGCGCTGGCTCAGGCCCACACTGCGGTCCAGCAGGGCTCACACAAATCCCTACCAGTCCGGACCGCCAGGACGGTGCCTCATTGCAGGCTGCACACCCGCTCAGCACCTAAGGTGCCCCTACCTCAGTGCACCGTAAGTCACCTTCCCGTGGCGGTAGGCCCGTGCCGGCCGCAGTGTTTCCGGTGCCACAAACTCTGTGCAACGTAAGTCATGGACCCTTTCTGATTGAGTCCCGTGTCATGCCAGGCAGACGCAGCCATGTCACCTTCGGCAGTGGGGAAGAACTGGGACACGTTGCGTCGTCCCCCCCCTTTATACGTAAGCCGAGTGGGCAGGCTCGGCGTATGCCAGACCAGCGTAGGGGTGTGAACAATCATCCCTGGGCTCTGGGCGTGGTTCATCATGGGCTGGACAGGAAACCAACTGATGCGTGTGTCTCTGTTCAAGTGTCTGCGCAACACGGCCCGCAATCGACAATGTTGCAAGGTAGCATGCACCCAGAGTGCTGCCGCGCATGAAGGGATTGCACAAGGAGCGCAAGGCCGCTCGGGCTCTTGGCTCATGCATGGCAACTGTTGTGTGTGCATCGTCATTGTTGCACCATAAGGCCAAGGCCTAGCCACAATTGCAATGCGAAAGCCTCATCACATTTCCAGAATGCAAGCAGTAGTCAGACTAACATTCGGGATGAAAGCTCCTTTGTCTCAATACATGAGGCGGAAGGACACCTGCACCTCCGACCTTGGTCTTGCATGCGGCAGGCACTCCCTGAGAGAGATACCATAGCAGATGACGACGACTCCCACACTACGCACAGCGCTAATGACAGACCAACGTGTCCACACCCCACACACAGAAGTCCTTGCCGAGGTACTCCTGCATGGAATGGCCTTGACACTTACATACAGGACAACCCATACGTCCATACTTTGCACACTCATACGACTCATTGCTCCGAGCTGTTGCATGTCATCCACATAACAGCCGCAGGTCAGAAGAGTGCCGGTTCTACGAGAGCGAACAACGCAATGTCAGCACATCCCGGGCACATGCACAACCCCTGTCACGTGGAACTGTACCATGACCAAATGCTGCATTTGTTGGGGGCACTGCCACTGGCAGTGTTGCGCATCAGTTACCGTCTGAGCTTTCGTCTTGCGTACGTCACCTGCGTCCAGCCCTGGTTCCACTGTCGATCATGTATATTCAAGTGGCCCATGGATGTCTTCCTATCCAACACAACGGTTGCTAAACTGGATTTTGACATGTGTGTGCACCCCCTGTTGGTCCACGACCAGGAGTGTAACCGTGATACCCGTACATGGGATGCCTTGGTATTTGGCGTATGTGCTGGCAATTGGGCATGTGAGATTGCACAATTCCTCGTGTGCAGTGACCACATTGAAGCGCTCCCCTATTGGGCTGTGTTGCGGATTGGTGAAACGGCGTGGACGAAGCACATCTGTCCGGACCAGCTAATGGATTGGCTCGCACCGGTGTCCGTTGAAGTCGACAACGACGTACTCTTGGAACTGATTGCCCATGAAGCTGCGCTCACTTTCATGGACGAGTAACTACGTTCCTGCAGCGACAATAGGATTGTGACCCATAGAACAGGTCCCAAAACACTTCTGCAGCTTGGAGAAATGGACACATATCCCACCATTACAGTGGACATGGCTGCATTCGCCTGGACTCAGAATGCATGTGCGTGCAGGACTGCGGGTTGACACACACCTGTGCAAGGTGAGTGGACAGCGGCGCCTGCCAACGTTCCTCAACCTGACACACCGCTGGTGGGAGAGTACAGACATGGCAATGTAGCACTACATGTGACCTTGTTGGACTCCTTCACCTGCTCACTGTCAGCAGAGCAGACAGTCAGCGCAGCCCTGTGGTACGGGACTATGCAGATCCCATGGGCTGTGAGTGGTGTCCCCTCACACGGTGCAATGAGCATTCGCCAAACACCACATGACTCGTCCAGCAAGGCAAGGTGGGCTGAGACTGTTGGCATCCGTAATGACTGGTGTTCATTTGTGCCTACCCATGTCTTGCACCCCTACATGTTCCTTTGCTGTGTGTTAGTGTATGATGCATTGGTCTGCATGTCGTGGCCCTTGTCTTGCCCGTACTGACACGCGCATGCCAATGATGTGTACGCAACTTCACAAGTGTTCAACTGGGATGAGTGTTGATTAGCATGCCAAGTCGTGTGCCTCAATGAGCATTGTCCATACACAGGGAGGGACTGACTGACGCATTTCACTTAGGGGTGAGTCCCATTGTCAGCTCCACCTCTGTGAGCCAGACATTGTGGCTGGGAGAGGTGCTGGTAGACCTGTGCGCTTACGTGTCTTCAGCAATGTGAGTATGGTGTCACACTTCTTGCCATGAGGATCGCCGTGTTCCATCAAACCAGGCTGTGTCCACACAGTTGAGTGTGTGTAGGTATGCGAAGGGATGTTCTGTTGACACATGTGATGTGGGACACTACTTTAGGCCTCCTACAGACTTTGACATTTGTGAAAACACAGCCCTATTCAATACATGGATGTGGGGCTACGTTGGGGGTTGCGAGATTGATGTTCATGATCAATGAGGCCACAGCTTGTTCACACCTTAACAGTCATCGAATTGGCCATGTGTGTCACGGTCAAACATGCGCATTGATTTCATTTCCCAGGGTGTACCTTTTTGTGCAATCAATGTCCCTACAGTCATACATACTGTCATACTTGATTGAACATAGACATGACACATCTGTGTGATTTGGAATGTTTTATTCACATTCTGTGGTGTGTTGGAGCTGGAGCAGTACGTGGCCATGCACACCCCACATTACATGGTTGCCCAGAGGAGGGCCAAACTGAGTCCTTTGGGGAATGACTAGTTAATCGGTAGAGGAAGGGTTGAGTCTGCAGCATGTTTGCTGTTTCATTGGTGACCAGAGCAGATATGGCAGCCCATGTGGGGGTCCAGGTGAATGTCGTAGAGTCTTGCGGGGGACAGTGGAAGGTGTTGTTCCCGGGCATGATGCAGAGGGCTGAACCAAGCAGGTACAGGCCATATGGCGGGGATGTGTGCTATGACCTCCTTTCTCACAGAGAGTCATTGCCATCCACATCTTAGTCGTCTGATATGTCTTCTGTGTAAGGTGTGTCAGGTGTGTGTGGTGGTGTTATGGCTGCATCACTGTGTGCCACTGACACATCAGGGGCGGTGGTCGTATGGCTGCATCACTGTGTGCCACTGACACATCAGGGGCGGTGGTGGTATGGCTGCATCACTGTGTGCCACTGACACATCTGGTGGCAGAGATGTGTGTGTCGGAGTTCCTGCAGCAGTCATCTGGGACAGGCTCTGTGGCAGCAATGGCAAGATGAGGTCCTGCAGGGCATGGAAGATCCCAGCTACATCTCGCTGGTGTACAGCCGTGGCAGCCATCCTTCCGGCCTGCATCCGCTCCATGTTCTCCATTGTCCTCCGCATCTGTGCCACCTCTGTGCTGTAATCGCTGGAGCCTGTCTGACTGGACAGTTCTTGTATCCGAGTAATGGCTCCAGCGAGGTCAGCCAAGGATTGTTGTAGTGCATGGAACAGACTGTGGGTGTCCGTTATGGACTGTAAGTGGTCCCTGATGGGGCTCACACACCCACGTCGATGATAGTGTCGCAATTAGATTATGGGAATGCCCTGTATATCGGCCTCCCGGACAAATTGTTGGCCAGATTACAGGTTATCATGAACGATGCGGCTAGACTTATTTTTAGACTTCCAAGGAAGGCCCACGCCTCCTCCCTCCTACGTCAGCTGCACTGGCTCCCGGTCAGACAGAGAATCAAGTTTAAGGGCCTTTGTATTGCGCACAAAGCGATTTATGGCAAAGCCCCAATGTACATAAAAAACCGCCTAGGCAACTACACACCGAGCAGGGTGCTCCGCTCCTCGGATGCCGGTTTGTTGACCTGCCCCCGCTTTAGCTTGACCTCTAAAGGAGGAAGAGCTTTTTCAAACTCTATTCCTCCACTTTGGAACAAGCTGCCGGAAAATCTGCGCAAGGACCACGCCCTTCTGCCTTTTAGGAAGAAGCTAAAAACAGTTCTCTTTGCGGAAGTCTGGGGCTCAACCTAATTTATAACATCTCAGGCTCTAGGGTAGGGCTCTCTCTCACAGCGCTTACAGACCTGACGGTGATAATGCGCTCTACAAATGTCAGTTACAATTACAATTACACATATGGCATCAAGTTTGGCTGCCATGAGGTCGAAACCCACACGCACCTGTTCGGCCAGCCCCCTCTGGCATTCTAACACACGGCGTTGGAATGCCATGTGTCTTTCCATGAGGTGCTGGAAGTTAGACGTGGTGGTGGGTGCTTCCTTCTGTGTGGGCTGTGCAGGGGTTGGGGTCACCTCGATGCAGCTCGGCTGCCCTGCTCCTGGAGGTGGGGTGCGGAGGCTGTCCACGATCCGTTGGAGGGTGTCGGAGCAGATGGCCAGGGGGTCCTCCTCCTCATCACTGAAGAGATGTCTGATTTGCCCTGCAGGTGGTGTAGATTGTCCCTCTGCAATGTCAAGGGGAGATGCAGGTTAACAGTGTGTTCCATGTATGTTGACGCATTGGACATGTTTACATACAGACTGCATGACACTGTACATTGTGACTGTTTGGGCTGTGCTTGCTATTTGATGGGAGACAGTGGACTTTACGACGACATGGCGGAGGTGAGGTTGTACTCGTACATTATCATCTCACAGTTTCCTGCTATGCCAGATGTGATTGGCCAGTTTCTACGCACAAGCGGCACCTGTTGTGTCCTCTGTTCTGTAGTGAAAGTGTTGCACTTTGTACCACATTGTCGTAAATGTTGATATGCTGTGGTTGCTATGTGTGTGTGCTGCATTGTGGGAGAGTCGCCCCTGCGGCTCTTATTTAGCGGCCCCTTATCCCTTTGAGGCGGTGTGCCTTTGACTTGTGTGCTTTTAAGGTGCTGAGATGTTGGCGACTTGGGTCATTTGTGCTCTTGGACGGTTGTTGTACTCTTGTGCATTGTTTGTCTGCGCATGTGCTGTTGAGGTCAGGGGTTGTATGTGCACGTGGATGTGTCAGAGTGTGACCTGCTCCTTTGAGGATGTGCTCCACACTGGGCCACCTCAGTGTCGTGTTGTGCACCATGTCCTGTATTTTGACTGCAGCCATGCTATTGGTCATGCAGTGTCACTTGCATTGTCAGTGTGGCTCACGGAGCCGCTACTTTGCTGGATTCAGCCCATTGGTTGTGAGATTGGTGATAGGGAGGAGGGCCCCTGTGTGCACATAGTGGGCGTGGGCCTACTTGGTGTTTCTATGTGTGCTGCAGTGTCCCAAGGGTATCAGGGACTTGTTCCACAGTCATTGTGGGTGGGCAGTGTGCTATGCATTATTGAGCATGTGTGCCATTGTGCCCATCTCCCCCGTCCCCCCAGTCCCTGGTCGTTACTCACCCTGTTGCTGTTGGGTCAGGTCATGTCGAGCTGTGTCCGGTCCCCCGACTCCTGCCACCGTCTCCACACTGATGACTGTGGCCACAATTTCCTCCAGCTCATCTAGCTCCTCCTGTGGCGCAGGACTCCCACCTCCAGTCGCCGTTGCTGCCTTCAGGTTGGCAGCGAGTTTCTGCTTGGTTTGGCTATTCACATCATGCCAGCTCCTTTTGACCTCCTCCATTGACCTCCTCGACACTCCGACTGCATTCACGTTGTTCACGATCGACTGCCATATTTCCGTTTGTGTTGCCAATGACACAGTGGAGGTGAGGATCAGTTGTTGGTAGTGTTCTATCACCTCCGTGACGATGATCCAGTTTTCCTGCGGACAGAACCGCGTCTTCCTCTTCTCCTTGGCCTTCCCCGACACCGGGGTACCTTGCTTGTCGTCTGTGGGGCTTGTGGGGTTCGCGATGTCCTCTGCACTCTGTCCGGGTGCATCCATGGTGCTACGCAGTTTGATTTTTTTTGTTTGTGTTTTTCGGTGCTTTTATAGTGCATTTTCACGCATGTCGCGTGGGAATTGCAGGGCTGTCGCTGGTTACCGCTGATTTTTGTATCGCGAATTGGGGCATCGCACTTTTTTTTGCGTTCGTGTTTCGCATTGTTTCGCGTCGCGTTAATTTTAACGCGGTCATTTGGCGCGTTGTCGTGGGTCTATCGCATGGTGCCGCCGGGTTGTGAATGCTACGTTAACACAGTGTTATTCTCCCGCTATGGGCCGCGATGTGCAAAGTTGCGTTAAGCTAATTTGGCGATGATTATCACACGTTCTTGTGAATATCCCCCTGTGTTTTTTTTACATATACAGTGCTGTATGGCCCAAGTATAAAGTATGGCTGTGCAAAATGGCAATTTATTTTGTAAGGTTTTGCGAAGGTGACGGACCACATCGTTGTGATGTACAGTTTAAAAATAAGGCGAGGCGGTGCATTCCCAGTGACTAATGACACAGTAAGTGTGTGAAAGGGCTTCATTAATGAGACAGGTACTCATCATATTATAGGCAGCCTTGGAAAAAGCCATAGAAAGTAAACGTAAGAACGTCACTAGTTCATCGTATTCCTGAACGTACCCGGCCCCTCCCTAAAACTTTCCCTCTTGTGTACACAACTGACCACCCAGAGACAGCTTTCTCTTTTACTTTCTCAAACTCTTCTGGTCAACGTGACCTCTTTACCTGAAAACAACAGTAAACTCACTAACCTCCCTACCGCCGAGCTGATCCCCTGTATGGCAGCAAAACCAGCTCTGTTGCTATCCTTCCCTACAGTGTACAACCTGCCAGCACCTGTTCATAAGCCACAAACCCTCCCAAAGATGTAGTTAAGCAGACAAAAAGGGCCGTGTTCAGTTACTGCCGCACCATCTCCACTTCACCCTATGTCTGATGCCAGAACCATTCTAAAGCCCTTCTTATGAGGAGGGTGGGCAGACCGCTCAAAACACAGCCATACCCCCTACTTGACTCATTGTGGCCAGTGTGTACTTACTCCAAAGAGGACCTCCTGCTGGCTACTGGGACATTTTCAAAATTCAAACCTCTCCCCCCCACTCCCCTGACCACCCCTTGCCCAGCTGACCTCTGGCATGCAGCACTCGCCAGAAGATCCCGGGGTATGGGGGCAAAGCTTTAATAGCCTGCACCCCCAAAACCCCATTGGTCGAGACGACGCATTCCAAATGATTACTGACACCGTAAGTGTGTGAAAAAGGCCACTTTAATGAGGCATGTGCACATCACATTTTCAGAACCTTGGCAAAAGCCATACAAACTAACTTTAAGAATCTCACTAGTTCATCGTATCCCTGAATAACCCCGCCCCTCCCCAAAAACTTTCCCTCTTGTTTACACAACTGAGCTCCCAGTGACAGCTTTCTCTTTTTCTTTTTCAAACTGTTCTGCCCAACTTGACCTCTTTATCTGAAAACAACTGTAAAGTCACTGACCCCTCTCCTCTTGGCTGATCCATCCGCACCGCAGAAAAACCAAGCCTGTTTCCTTCCATTTCAACAGTGTACAACCTGCAACCAGGAAAATGCCCAGGACCTACATCTACCCCGCCCAGACTACAGTTTCCCCACGCAACCTTGCCAGCCCTCCCCGAACTGAATAAAATATAGCTCCGCCGTCATGTCTGATTGATGTACCTATCATCTCTAAAGAACTGCTCGGTCAGTCACTGGATTCCTCATTCACAATGCTTACCAGGCGCTCCTCCAAGCAGAAATGTTGCAGCTCCCTATTAATCTTGCTGCAAGCTTTGTCAATCGGGCTTTGTTTGTGCATACGCCACCACTCCCTTCTAGGCATCAACTCTGTCCAAATTATGTCAGTACCAGCCCAGTGCAACTAGGCTCTTCCTTATCTCCTTCAGCAGGCCTAAACCTTTTATTTTTACCAGGTCATTCTCACCTAAGTGAATGATCAGTATGTCGGGACACCCTCAACATTTTTGCAGTGTACTCAACAAGTGTAACAGTTCCTTCTAGTGCATACCACCCTTTCCAAACCATTTTATTTGCACCTTCAGGTCACTGAGATCAAGCTGTGTGCTGTATCTTTGATGTGCAGCCTGCTGAGCTTCCCATTTTATATAGGGATGGCCACATATGAGGGCCAATTCGAAACAACATTTCTTTCCAAAAATACATGGATATTCTGTTGACCTGTAGTTTAAATAAAACAGTTTTGTTCTTCACCTCAGATGTGGACGAGATGCGCTATTGCCACGGACGAGTACGCAGTGGCCTTGCTGTGGTTTGGAACAGAAAGGATTGTGAGTGGGAATCCTTTCATGAAAAGTTGCCCCCGATTAATTTGGGTTTGGTGATTACCTTTGTTTTGTCCTGATAAAGACCCCAGAGGATTCATCCAGTTAAGGGATTGAAATGTCGACTTAATTTGCACCCACCCCTAACATTCATTGTTGGATACTTAAACACCAATACTTCAAAACTTTGGGTTTCAATTGCTCACCTAAATAATCCAAGGGATTTGGGCGTTTCTTGTAGATTCTGTATATTTTGTAAATATTGATCATTCTATGTCACTTTTGTTATCATGGCTCACTGACAATCACTTTTTCACTGCGCTATCATTTGAGCATCTTTTTGGATTTCTTTATACGCTACAAGATGATCAGTCTCTTGCATGTATGATTCAAAATACAGAATGAAAATATCTGCAATGTGGTTGTAAGAAATCTTTTTCCTACAAATAAGAAATTGATTTGAACTACAGGTCAATAGAATATCCAGGTCTTTTTGGAAAGAAATTGTGTTTCGAATTGTCCTCCTGGTAGAACACTTGTTTATATCAATCAATCAATCAATCAATCAATTAATCAATCAATCAATCAATCAGGGTTTGTAAAGCACAGCTACTCACCCGTGAGGGTCTTAAGGTGCTGGGGAGGGGAAGAGGGAGAAGGGCTAATAATCTGTCTGTGCGCTGGGGTTCAGCTGAAGAGCCAGGTCTTAAGATCCTTCCTGAATTGGTTCAGCAACAGGGAATGTCTGAGGTGGAGAGGCAGGGTGTTCCAGGTCTTGGCGGTGAGGTAGGAGAAGGATCTTCCTCCAGTTCTAGTCTTGTGGATCCGTGGGAAGCTAGCGAAGGCCAGTTGGGCGGAGTGGAGGTGTCTGGTGGGTATGTGGAATGAGAGGCGGTGGTTCAGGTATGCTGGTCCTGCGTCATGGAGGGCTTTGTAGGCGTACGTGAGCAGCTTGAAAGTGATTCTTTTGTTGACTGGGAGCCAGTGCAGTTCACCGAGGTATTCAGTGATGTGGCTGTGGTAGGGGATGTCGAGGACCAGTCTGGCTGCAGCATTTTGAACGTTCTGTAGTTTCCTGAGGAGTTTCTGGGTGATGCCGGTGTAGAGTGTGTTGCTGCAGTCGAGTCTGATGCTGATGAGTGCGTGGGTGACCGTTTTTCTGGATTCAGTGTGGATCCATCCGAATGTCTTTCAAAGCAGGCAAATCGTGTGAAAGCATGATGAGGAGACGGCGCTGATCTGACAGTTCTCTGAAGCGAGGGGTCCAGTATAATGCCGAGGTTTCATGCGTGGTCCGTAGGGTTGGGGGGGTTCCCAATGCAGCGGGCCACCAGGAGTCATCCCCAACTTATGGGGTTGGTTCCAGGAGGAGGACTTCGGTCTTGTTCGAGTTGAGTTTGACATCAACACAATAAACAGTGATGTGGAGGGACAAATACACCCAAAATATTCATAGGATACATGCAATTACTCCTATGTAGTGGTACCTAGTCCCATCTCATTAATATGTACTTCAACAAAGTCACATACCAACGCTTATTCCTGATCGTAACCAATATTCATTTCTTATAATTGGTTTACTGATTAAGATCGGTTGTTCATTTTTCTTGATTCGTCCTTCATTAAATCAACATAGAACAACAACACAGTACAACATAAACACAGATACATACATAATTATACAAAACGACCATTTCCTAACCCCTAATTACAAAAAAAGTGTCCCCTTTCTGAGTTTACTGCGGTTAACTGTGAGGTAATCCTTTGCACACTTGAGGTACCCTATCTACCTGTACATCCTTTTCTGGTGTGCATGTCCATTTTTAGCGCAATAATTGTAATTTAACGGATTCCTCCTTCTTCGTCTGTCGATGCGTTTCGGCCCTGTTACTTGGGCCTCATCAGGACAGGGGTGCAAGGAACCACCTAAAGCATAATATCAAAAAGACATAACTAAAACTGTTCCACTTCAGTACCTTCACCAAAACTCAGAGATGTGCTGATCACCCAAGTATCCATAAGTATCCACCAGAAGGGGTGTCCATGCCAAGGTGCCACATGCTGTGCCAATAATCACTTAAATGGATACCACATGCTGTTAATGGTACTACATCCTCCAGTCACTCCTTGTACCTCCTCAAGGTACAGTTACCAAGCCACAACATATTATTAGTGCCTACCATCACTACGTGCGAAAGTAAAATTGTGAATAAAAATAAAATACCCATAGAAGACAACCTCATGCACACTTGCGTGCCTTACTGCATTATGCACCCTCATCCAAGTGGATCACATTGTCTAAAAGAATACCCACAAAGGGTCCCAATGAACTTACTATGAAGTACTGTCCCAGATGCGCAAGTACTACAATGCCATCATCCAAATCTATTCCGGCGGCTTCTGGCGTTCCGCCCACTGCCAATTAAGGGGAAAACAACCAACACCATTCAAGCTCCCAAAAGCCTCCAAGGCTCGAAAGTGTAACATGCCAAATACATGTACTTAGTACAATACCTCGGGACTCCTTACGTAGTGTGTAGCTCTTCCAAACGGATCTCGTCCTGTGAAAGGATGCCCAAAATTAGCCTCATTAATGCTGCATACAAACAATACAAAAATATATAAAACTTCCATCAATATTGCTACCCGCGTCTCGTGCGCCAAACATCGCCTAGACAGTGTCACTTACCCCCACTTGTATTCCGCTTGTTTCTTTATTGACGTGATTCTGTGCCTACTGATCCACTAAGGCGAACTCCTATGCAGGACTCCGGCCGTCTTAAGACTGAAACCATTGCCCGACTCAACGTGCGCCCAGTCATGTGATCGGAAACACGAAAGACATCAAGGAAATACTACGCAAGCCGCTCAGTTCATGCATCTCTTTCTAAATCGTCATAACCAGCTAAAAGTCCCAAGGTAAAGCTCAGAAACAACAAAAATAAACATAATGTGGCGCATAATTCCGTGATATTAAAATAAAACGTGAAAATGACCAGAGCATCTATTTCTTTTATAACTTTTTAACGCTGTGTGCCACCTTCACCAAACACTCAGCACATCCCGAGCACACACTGGTGTTGATATGTACAGAAAAGGATATTTAATAAATATATTAAGCAGAAGATGCATAATTAACAAGAGCTAAACATTAACACTTAAAATGACAAATATCATTGATGTCTCGGGCATAGTCTGTACGACATACCTTCTAACACAGCACAATTGCTCTGGAGGCAACATTGTAGCACTCCCAGCCCCTAGTGACATGTTAACATCATTGAAATCATTAAGTCATTACTCAAATTGCAATGCATTTGTCACATCAAAAATATATGCCCTCTTTCCCACAAAGGTTCACTCTAATCATAGTGGACGATTCTTAGGTGGGAAAACAGCACATTATATTTCTGTTCGTTCAAAACCCTCCTAATCTAAATCAGTGCCCAGATTTAATCACAATCATTAAGACCATGCACTGCTGTCCTATACTTCTCAATCATCCGGGCCTCCTGTCTGTTAAGCAAGGCTTGTAACCCAGCTCGGTTGCTATGCTTCACCACCAGTAGAACCGACCAAACAATGTCGTTCTCGTCATGGTTGTATGCCTGATAATTCTCCACCAATGGGGCACCTTGGGTCTTGCACCTAACTCTCGATTTGTGTGGTAAGATACGCATTTTGACCGATTGGGTTGTCTGGCCTATATAAGCCTTGCCACAGGGACATGTAACACAATAAATAAAAGCTTTCGTGTTGCAGTTCGAGAAGTCGTATTGAACATGTTTTCGATTGTTCATCATTATAAATTTAGAATCCTTCATCATAGGGCATACTGCACAGTTATTGCACCTGAAGTGACCCACCAATGGTGCTAGCCCCATCATCCCCCTTAGGTCCTTCCTAATGGATGTAGGTCGTGAAGATTTGACCAAATGCTGTCGTATGTTCTTCCCTTTCTTAAAGGCAAATAAGGGCCTGGGAATGTCTAGGTGTCTTACCAGCCTCCAGTTTCTTAGGATTCATTTCTTGATTTTGTTGGCCTTAGGGTTGTAAGTTAAGACACATGTTAAAGGGTTAGTCTCAGGCTTGGGTTTAGGAGTCAGTAACTCCTCTCTAGGGGTGAACCATGCATGTTTTAGCACTGCCCTTACTAGTTTCTTAGGATAACCTCTCTCTGTAAGCTTTCCTTGCAAAATCTCCGTGTTCTCAAGATAATCTGCCTTGTTAGTGCAATTACGACGGATTCTAAGAAATTGTTCATAGGGCAAATTCTCTTTAAGGCTCCTTGGATGCCCATTGAGAAGTGGAGTAGAGTATTGCGATCTGTTGGCTTAGTGAATAAGCTCACCTCAAGCTTCCCTCCTTTGTTCATAATCCAGACATCTAGAAAATTGATCTTTTCATTACTGGATGACATAGTGAATTTAAGATCTTGTGTCCTAGAATTTAGCCAGCCATGGAAACAATTCAAAGTACTCTGATCCCCTTCCCACACCATCACAATATCATCAATGAATCGCATCCATTGTAGTATATGTGATTTGAAACCACTCGATTCATTGAAGATAAATTGATTCTGAAAGCAATCCATAAAAAAAATGTGCTATTTCCGGGGCGAAGCAACACCCCATGGCCACCCACTTGACCGGTAAAAACAGGTCGTCCTTAAAAGCAAAGAAGTTATTCTTCTCTTACAATACCGTGGGCGGTCAAGAAGGAAGTTTATTACTTTATCGGGTACCTCCTCCGATTCTGATCAAGGATCCTCTAACTATTACCAACCATACTACCAATACCCAAGGGCCCAACCTTTTTTAGACAGAGGGGGAAACAGGGGCAGAGGTTTTTTAGGAGATTGGCGAGGACCGAACCCAAACCACAACAAGGAACAAGGGTTCTTCAGGACGAGGCGGAGGGTATACAGGTGGTAGCTTCAGGGATGATTCTTAAAATTACAGTGCACGAGGAATCTATCCCGATCCATAATCTCTCCCGACACACCTTAAGTGCAGCAGAATCTAATATATTGCAAAAAGGATTATCATTTGTTCCAGTAACCCTACCTAACCCAGTGGACATAAAGACAGAAGTGTTGCAGTTTCTCCGTAAAGTGAGACTTAAAGTTTATTTTTCAACGGCCAGTGAGACCGCAGAAAGTAGTGTGAGTGCCCTTAAAAATAAATGTTCTTTTTGTCCGGAAAGCGTAGCAATGCCCACAGAAATTCTAGCCTTTGAAGATCAAATATTAAGGGAACTCGACAGCTTGAATGATAGAAAACTCATTTATAATTCGAACTGCTCAAAAGAGGATTGGCAGCTGTGAGAAACCTAGCTTAAAACCCTCAGTTGGTGATCAAACCAGCCGATAAAGGCGGAGGGATTGTGCTCTGGGATAGTGAAGCATACGACAAAGAAGTCACTAAGCAACTCAGTAATGCCATGCATTATCGCCCTATTCAGGATAACCCTACATCTAGATTGAGATTGCAAATTGTACATCTTACTACTGAGGCCCTGGAAGGAGGGTGGATTAGTCGGAAAGAATATGAGTTCTTGAACACCAGCTCCCAGAAAACACCTAATATGTATGTCTTACAACCCCCAGGGAGACCAATTATTTTGGCATGCGGTTCACTTTTGGAACCTGCTGCCAAGTATATTGATTTCTTCCTAAAACCATTTGTGACCAAGACCAAAGCATACATTAGAGACACAATGGGCTTAATAGCGAAGATAGAAAACCTTCCATTCGAGGGAGACAAACAACTGTTGGTCTCCTTCGATATTGAAAGTCTCTATACTAATATCCCCCAAGAAGAAGCCTTAGCAGTACTGGAAATGGTTCTAATCAAGAGAGAGCGGCCACACCAGGTACCAACGGAATTTATTACGGCATCAGCTACACTATGCCTGAAGAATAATTTCTTTTTTTTGCTTTTAGGGACAACCTGTTTTTACAGGTCAAGGGGGTAGCCATGGGGTGTTGCTTCGCCCCAGAAATAGCAAATTTGGTAATGGATTGCTTTGAGAATCAATTTATCTTCAATTAATCGAGTGGTTTCAGATCACGTATACTACGATGGATGCGATTCATTGATGATATCGTGATGGTGTGGGAAGGGGATCAGAGTACTTTGAATTGTTTCCACGGCTGGTTAAACTCTAGGACACAAGATCTTAAATTCACTATTTCATCCAGTAATGAAAAGATCAATTTTCTAGATGTCTGGATTATGAACAAAGGAGGGAAGCTTGAGGTGAGCCAACAGATTGCAATACTCTACTCCACTTCTCTAGTGGGTATCCAAGGAGCCTTAAAGAGAATTTGCCCTACGGACAATTTCTTAGAATCCGATGTAATTGCACTAACAAGGCGGATTATTTTGAGAACGCAGAGATTTTGCATGGGAAGCTTACATAGAGAGGTTAGCCTAAGAAACTAGTGAGGGCAGCGCTAAAACGTGCAGGGTTCACCCCTAGAGAGGAGTTACTGACTCCTAAACCCAAGCCTGAGACTAACCCTTTAACATGTGTCTTAATTTACAACCCTAAGGCCAACAAAATCAAGAAAATACTCCTAAGAAACTGGAGGCTGGTAAGTCACCTAGATATTCCCAGGCCCTTATTTGCCTTTAAGAAAGGGAAGAACATACGACAGCATTTGGTCAAATCTTCACGACCTACACCCATTAGGAAGGACCTAAGGGGGGTGATGGGGCTAGCACCGTTGGTGGGTCACTTCAGGTGCAATAACTGTGCAGCATGCCCTATGACGAAGGATTCTAAATTTATAATGATGAACAATCAAAAACATGTTCAATACGACTTCTTGAACTGCAACACGAAAATTTTTATTTATTGTGTTACATGTCCCTGTGGCAAGACTTATATAGGCCAGACAACCCAATCGGTCAAAATGCGTATCTTACAACACAAATCGAGAGTTAGGTGCAAGACCCAAGGTGCCCCATTGGTGGAGTATTATCAGGCGTACAACCATGATGAAAACGACATTGTTTGGTCGGTTCTACTGGTGGTGAAGCATAGCAACCGAGCGGGTTTACAAGCCTTGCTTAACAGACAGGATGCCCGGATGATTGAGAAGTATAGGACAGCAGTGCATGGTCTTAATGATCATGATGAAATCTGGGCACTGATTTAGATTAGGAGGGTTTTGAATGAACAGAAATATAATGTGATGTTCTCCCACCTAAGATTCCTCTACTATGATTAGAGTGAACCTTTGTGGGAAAGAGGGCATATATTTTTGATGTGACAAATGTTGAGTAACGACTTGATGATTTCAGTGGTGTTAACACGTCACTAGGGGGCTGGGAGTGCTACAATGTTGCCTCCAGAGCAATTGTGCTGTGTTAGAGGGTATGTCGTATAGACTATGCCCGAGACATCAATGATATCTGTCATTTTAAGTGTTAATGTTTAGCTCTTGTTAATTATGCATCTTCTGCTTAATATATTTGTTAAATATCCTTTTCTGTACATATCAACACCAGTCTCTGAGCGGGATGTGCTGAGTGTTTGGTGAAGGTGGCACACAGCATTAAAAAAGTTATAAAAGAAATAGATGCTATGGGGATTTTCACATTTTATTTTAATATTACGGAATTATGCGCCACATTATATTTATTTTTGTTGTTTCTGAGCTTTACCTTGGGACTTTTAGCTGGTTATGATGATTTAGAAAGAGATGCACGAGCTGAGCGGCTTGCGTAGTATTTCCTTGATGTCTTTCGTGTTGCCGATCACGTGACCGGGCGCACGTCGAGTCAGGCAATGGTTTCAGTCTTAAGACGGCCGGAGTCCCGCGTAGGAGTTCGCCTTAGTGGATCAGTAGGCACAGAATCACGCAAATGTAAAAACAAGCGGAATACAAGTGGGGGTAAGTGACGCTGTCTGGGCGATGCTTGGCGCGCTGGACGCGGGTAGTGCGATATTGATGGAATTTTTAGATATTTTTGTATTGTTTGTATGCAGTGTTAATGAGGCTAATATTGGACGTCCTTTCACAGGGCGAGAGCCGTTTGGCAGAGATACACGCTACGTAAGGAGTCCGGAGGTATTGTACTAAGTACACGTATTTGGCACGTTACAGTTTCGAGCCTTGGAGTCTTTTGGGAGCTTGAATGGTGTTGGTTGTTTTCCCCTTAGTTGGCAGTGGGCGGAACGCCAGAAGCTGCCGGAATGGATTTGGATGATGGCATTGTAGTACTTGCGCATCTGGGACAATACTTCATAGTAAGTTCATTGGGACCCTTTGTGGGTATTCTTTTTGACAACGTGATCCACTTGAATGAGGGCACATAATGCAGTAAGGCACACAAGTGTGCATGAGGTTGTCTTCTATGGGTATTTTTTTTTTTAATTCACGTTTTACTTTCACACGTAGTGATGGTAGGCACTAATAATACGTTGTGGCTTGGTAACTATACCTTGAGGAGGTACAAGTAGTGACTGGAGGATATGGTACCGTTAACAGCCTGTGGTATCCATTTGAGTGATTATGGGCACAGCACGTGGCACCTCGGCATGGACACCCCTTCTGGTGGATACTTATGGACACTTGGGTGATCAGCACATTTCTGAGTTTTGGTGTAGGTACTGAAGTGGAACAGTTTTAGTTATGTCTTTTTGATATTATACTTTAGGTGGTTCCTTGCACCCCTGTCCTGTTGAGGCCCAAGTAACAGGGCCGAAATGTGTTGACAGAGGAAGAAGGAGGAATCCGTTAAATTACAATTATTGCACTAAAAATGGACATGCACATCGGAAAAGGATGTAAAGGTAGATAGGGTACCTCAAGTGTGCAAAAGATTACCTCACAGTGGACCACAGTGAACTCAGAAAGCGGACACTTTTTTTGTAATTAGGGGGTTAGGAAATGATAGTTTTGTATGATTATGTCTGTATCTGTGTTTATGTTGTACTGTGTTGTTGTTCTATGTTGATTTAATGAAGGACGAATTAAGAAAAATGAACAACCAATCTTAATCAGTAAACCATTTAAAAGAAATGAATATTGGTTACGATCAGGAATAAGCGTTGGTATGTGACTTTGTTGAAGTACATATTAATGAGATGGGACTAGGTACCACTACATAGGAGTAATTGAATGTATCCTATGAATATTTTGGGTGTATTTGTCCCTCCACATCACGGTTTATTGTGTTGATATTTAGTGTCCAGAGAGTGGAGGGTTATTTGGCTGAACCCCATGTATATTATTTGAGTTGAGTTTGAGGCAACTGTTTTTCATCCTTGTAGCAATGGCGTTCATCCCGTTGTGGAAGTTGTTTCTGGTGGTTGTGGGTTCATCTGTGAGGGAGAGAATTAGTTGGGCCTCGTCAGCGTAGGAGACAATGTTGAGTCCGTAGTTCCTGATGATGGCAGCGAGTGGAGCTATGAAGACATTGAAGAGGGTGGTGCTCAGGTAGGAGCCCTGGGGTATCTGACTGTATTACCCCTTCTCCTTGGAATTAAAGGGTGACCCTTCAGTCTTTGTCACATATGAGGACCATAAATACATCATAAAGCAATCAACACAAACAAGAAAATGTTAACAACAGAATACATCAATGCAACACCCTCTAAGGATGCACATATTTCTTAAAGTATTCTGACCTTCAAACCCAATTTCTTTTCATCCTACGAACCACACAGTACTATCCATCTGTCTCTTTGACCATCCCCATTCTGAAGAAATCCATTCCAAACTCCCTTCCCAACAGTCCTAGACTGCTAAACACATTCCTTGAAACCACCAACACATGTCCACTCTTCAACCTGGACACATATTTGTGCCCAAAGAAGTAACTCCCAGTTCCCAACTTCCGTTTCAGCGCCATTGTCAATGTCAATTCTGGGGATGTGCCTCGCCTGAAAAATCACATAGTTCATCAAGCAACTAAGACCAAACATCTCAACAGCCATCCAACTCTAGCTTCTCTTGCAGATTGCCTGTTCACAATGCCCACCACCACCTTGTTATCAATATTAAAAGACACTCTTCTGTTCTGGAAATGCCTTCCCCCACAATGCCAAAACCACCACCTAGGGAAAAATCTCCAAAAAGGCAATATGGTGCCCAACATGTTTCCATGTTTCTGGCCAATCCTCCGCGCACCACCTCTCTTGAAAATATAGGCTAAAACCTCCCCCGCTACTTCAGTGAAAATCTGAATGGACCATTCCTTCTCTTCTCCAATGCCTGCCAATGGTGTGACTTTAAACCTGTCCAAGAAAACCCTCTAGACTTGCATATCAGCCTGGATTACATGAGATAACCGTACCCTGTGGCGAGGCAATGGAGTACCAGTCAATGACAAACCTAAGTGCCTACAAAATGTGCGCCCTCCTTTACCACACAGATAGCCTAACAAAACCTGTCTCTCCTGCACAGTAGCCTTTTTCCTTGCTAACATGTCATCTAGCAACTGCAGCTGTTCCCTCTCATTTTCTTCCGGCAACGTGGCCTCTATTTCTTCCATGTCTATCTCAATGCCCAATTAGGACAACACTTTTTGCAGCCCCAATGTTTTCTCCGGGGCTAGGTGAAACACAATGTCTGTCATAACCTCCTGAAAATCAGAAAGCATTTTGGAGCACACCTCTGAATTCTGGGACCCAACCAACAGAAAGTCATCCAAGTAGTGAGTCACAGTCCTATACCTTGTATATCGTTTTGAGGCCCATTGTAGGAAACAGTAAAACTTCTCAAACAGGGCACGAGAAAAGGAATACCGAAATGTCGCTGAAATCGAATTCCCAGTAGAAGTCCTCTGAGTGCACCAGCAGTAACTGAAAGGCTAATTTGATGCCAGACTTTGTCATGTAAGCTCACATCACTAGCTTTCCCCCTGTTCTCTGTCCCTTTATTCAATTCCAGCGTACCAGTTTTTCCCACTTTGGTGTCCTTTGCATCCTCCGTTCCCATCCCTTAAGTCGTCACATACTTTCTCTTCCACATATGTACAACTAACTGCTTTCCATCAATATCCCCCCACCTCAACAGAACACACCACTCTGTTTTCCCTTCCCAAACTCTTCTTATTTGGCTGTAGGATCAAGGCCTACTCCAAAGCTTTCTGCCCAACCATGGTTTTGTTCACCTCCACCGTTCTTTTCCTCTGTGCAGCTGTACCCTGCAAAACACCATCTCTCCTTGTATTAATGCCACCCTCCAAAACCATCAGTCCACCATTCTTGTTGTTACCACTGCTCCCTCCGTCTTGGTCTACAATTTCACCCTCCTCCAGCTCATCGTCCTCCTCCTTATAGACCAATTTGTTATCATTCAAACCATGCCCCATTGTCTGACCCACACTTAGAGAGGGACTCGATCCATCCCTAACTTCCCCATCACCCAAAACATCAAGATCCTGCTCTTACAGATGTGCATGCTGACTCATGGGGGCCGCCCCAAGCCCACCATTCTCCTCACAACGGTCCAGTGATGGTGTCCAGCCAGCCACACTAGACCAATCCTTCACTTCTCGCCAGGGCAAACAAGCCACACCAGACTTCCCCAGCTCACCTGTTGGCCGCTGCCTGATCTGCTGTTCTACCTGCGAACTGCCTCAAGTCATCATGTATGCTACATTCTGTTTCCTCCTCTAGTGCTCAGCCCGACTTTCCTCTGCATGATGCCACTACCTCTCCTCTACCTGTAGCCCTGTCTCCCTCATCCTTGCCCTGACCTCTACTGGAAGCCACATCAGGGTCACTGTTCCCCACCACACCTTTGCAGTGTGCCGCAACCTCTGTCTACCTGAATCCCACTGTCCCTGTGCCACGTAAATTTCACTTACCGTTTTTTTACTTTAGCCCTGAGAGGCGACCATGCTAAGACAGCTGCCGCAATCCCCCCCTGCAGTGTGCATGACTGTGCGTATCATCCGAGGCACACCTGGCTTGATCAAGTCAGACCTCCCCACCTCCTATAAGGCCCTCAGGACCTTAAGTACCTTATCATTAGCTATTGCTTTGACACACCACTGATACTGTAACTAGGATACCCTACTCTAAGGCCTATCTCAAATTCACCTGCTCAAAACCACAGCACTACTCCCTACATGCCCCCTTGTGGCCAGCATTTACTTACCCCAAAGAGGACCTCTCCCTACCTACTTGGCCCTTTTCAAGATTCAACTCCCACCTCTCCTACTCCCCTGACCAACTCCTGCCCAGCAGACCTCTGGCTTGCACCATTCACCCCAAGACCCCTGGAGACAAGGCTTTACCAGCCTGCTCCTTCCAAAGCCCCATTTCACAAAAACTTGGACTTCAGGATTCATTGAGTGCAAAATAGGAGCATTTTGCCAAATATATTTCTGGTAAATAGTGTGTTTTTGTCTCAGAATGCTTCCTAAAAATGTTGTCTTAAAGGATATTTCTCCTACTAAGTCCACTTTTTTCAAGATTTTTCATGCTTGCTTCTTTTTGAAATGTTGCCGTCTATGTTCAGTTGGCCAAATTAAGGGCCTGATTTAGATCTTGGCAAATGGGTTACTTCGTCACAATGGTGACGGATATCCCGTCCACCAAAATATAAATCCCATTCTATCCTATGAGATTTATATTTCAGCGGGCGGGATATACATCACCGTTGTGACAGAGTAACCCATCGGAGTAACCCATCCGTCAAGATCTAAATCAGGCCCTAAGTCGTAAAGATCAGGTTAAGACTGCAATGAAGACTTTCACTCTACGTCGAGAGCTGAACTGAGTTCCTCTGCTCTGCTTGATTAACGACTAGTGAAGTTGTCTAAGGAACTATGCCACCTCTCCAATAGCCACAACTACAACATTTAGCCTACCATGGCTGAGCATCTGGTGACCACTAGTGTTTCTGAAGCAAGTAATTTGCCATACAGCACTCTGGGCGTCCTTACTGGTTTTTGTACAGAACAACCCTTACTCCTGGGCAAGGGAATGCTATGCATTAATTGAAGGGTAGGTGGAGAGATGGTGGGAGATCGTCTACATCAATGAGTATTTACACAATTAGACTGAATTTCACTAATTTCAATACCATTACTTTTCTCATATTGATAGTTTTATTCAATGAGCGACAGACCTGCCAACTTCTTAAAAATGTTTGCATTGTGAAAAGGTGGGAAGGGCCTTTGGTGGGTTTGGGACTTTGTGCCGAGCACTGCCTAAGAAGCACTTAGACCCTCTGCCCATTCCGCCAACCCCACCAAAAAAGACTGGGACTGCTGCCAGTGTCATGCGGAGCTTTAAACAGCCATAATGTGCAGAGCCTCCAAGGACGAACCGTATGTAGTGCTTAATTTGTATAAATTTAGGTGCCAGGATCAAAGTATATCGCAGGAGTTCACTGCAGCCAGCACCACCCACAGCTCCGACCACTGCTGCAGATTGCTAGTGCCAGCATTAGCTTTCTAACCACCACATTCTTCCAAGTGTAACATTTTGAACTAGTCCATATCAGCCCTATCAGTACAGATGGCCTGGAGGTTGTAGCTCTATATAATTAAAAGGATGTTGATTGATATGTTTAATGTGCTTTGCTAAAAAAAAAAATAGGGTAAACAGCACCATCATGTGGCAGACTGATAAGTGCAGATTGTTAGAAACAGGGACCGGTGCAGAGCACCAGCAGACACCGGGACAAATTAAACACTGTCTGGAAGCTCTTGGAAACACACTCATTGTTGGGGGTTCCAGTTCACCTGGTGCTCACTGTGTGATATTGACTCTTCACTGAGTGATGTGAGAAGAGAGCTGAGAGTGTGTGCTACACAATAGTATCGTGTAAATTGGAAGAACAGCAGTGACTTCGTGATTTGCCCAGAATCAATATGATTTTAAGAAAAGTGTTGAAGAGGGATTAAAAGCCATGAACGATGTTCCAAAGCTAGCATCTTACAGACTGGACCATTTGAATGGTCTCTGCTCTTAGACAACTTCCATCTGCTTTATAGTTGACAGAGGTTCACCTATGCTTTTGAAACACAATCAATGTCATCTTCTTCCTCGACTTTTTTACGAGTTCAGATTAGAGGTGGATAAAGTTGTTGACTTCACAACCTTTTATAAATCAGTGCCAGCGTTCTGAGCTACAAAGCTAACAAAGCTTTTTGGTTATATTTGCCCTGCTACACAGCGCCAGAGGGCACCACTAGCCAGCCAATTACCTTTTTGCGTGGTGTCATATGTTTCTGCAATGCCCCTCTATACCACCTTTTACAGATGACTGACTGGAGTCCCAGGGCGGAGTTACCAGCAGGAAGCAAAGCAAATGATCACACCATTCCCACCCTTCAAACAAGAACTTAGGGGCATATTATCAAGAACGGCGTTAAAAATTATCGCCGGTTTAGCGGCAGAAAACTGCCGCTAAAGCGGCGATAATGGGCTTGATAATATGCCCTTGAGAATTCCAATAGAAGTACATGTTCTGGTGTGAACATGGGGTTCAATTGGAATTCTCCAGGGCATATTATCAAGCCCATTATCGCCGCTTTAGCGGCAGTTTTCTGCCGCTAATCCAGCGATAATTTTAACGCCGTTCTTGATAATATGCCCCTTAGAATTTTCCTCCTTGATCACTACTTTCCCTGCATCGTTTTACTTCCCTATTTAGTTGGGGGCATATTATCAAGCGGCCGCGATAAAATTATCGCCGCTTTAGCGTCCGTTTTCGGGTGAAAAGCGGCGATAATTTTATCGCAATATCATCAAGGACATGCTAGCGCGTGTTTCCATGACTTACCGCCCGTTTCCAGCACGCCTAACTTCGCATCTCTAATGAGATGCAAAGTGGGCGTCACTGGGCGTACCCCTGACGGACTACCTTGTTAAATATTGCGAAATGTACATTGCGATATTAACAAGGAGTCCCACGCATTTTTGCAGACGGTACTTTTTGGCGAAAACCGCGGTTTTCGCCAAAAACTAACGTCTGCAAAAATGCAGACTTACCTATACCTAACATGGGGGAGGGATTATGCTGATACGACCACAGGGTCGTATCAGCAAGGTTATCGCCGTTTTCCATGGAACATCGCTGGAAAACCAGCGATGTTCCATGGAAAACACTGCTATCGCTGGGAAATTATCGCCATTGCGCTATGCTTTGTTAATACAGCGAAAGCATGGCGATAATTGCCAGCGATAGCCGGCGATAAAAAAAATCTCGCTAAGAGCGGCCAGCGATAATTATCGCTGCCGCTTGATAATATGCCCCTTGGTTCTCTTGCACCGTTAAACCCTAGCGGTCAGGGAAGTTTGACAAATTATTAATCTGATTATTTTATAGTTTCACTTCCTCTGGCCAGACACTCCACACATTTCTTTGCTATTGCTGAATTAACTTCTATTTAATTCCACTATGTTGTTTTATCTATAAATAAGTCTGTTGATATGCTCGCGGTTTTCATTTACACTGTGTTAAGCGCTCAGATGCTTCTGGGCCTTTTATGTGATATAAACAAACATTAATAAATAATGCAGTAATTAATAAACACGTTTTTTAAAATGCAGCCAAATTACAGGTTCTGCAGTTCCCCATTGCCGCTCGTGGTGGTGAGCAAACCCACCTTCCTGCAGACCAATGTCCCGTGCGTAGGGCAGGATATGTGACAGGAGACAATGGAGGGAGGAACTGAAGCCACACAGGCCTTGGGTAAATGTGTTCAACTTCAGACTTCTTTACAAAGTTCTCCGAATTCACATGGCTGCGCAATCATAATTAAAACTTCAATCAGCCCCATTATAGATCCCGAGGAGCAGCATTTGATACAATATAATTATGTAGACAATTGTGGAGATAGTTCAGTTTAGTAAACAAAATGGTCTGCTGAGGCCATGGTGGTATGCAGTGAAAACACTAACAGCTCTACAATGCATTGCACCCAATATATTGCATTGAAATGGCTTCCTGACTCGAAGTGAACATTAGCTCTGTAGGACAGCTCTGGAAACCTACCAGCATCCATTCCTACTGAGAATGGTTTCAGACTGATGTGTACACTGGCCAGTGCTTAATTTGAGCCGGTGGTTGCAGTGAAGCCACATGCTTCTAAGCAAAACTTTGGGCCCCGACACAATGGGCCTGATTCACAAAGTGCCTCTGCACTCATTGTGGAGGCTCCGAAGTCATGGCGGGATCTCTGCACTCGTGTTGGGATCTCTGCATTGCAGTTTCTCATTGAGGATACCCCACCATGACTGCAGAGGCTCTTTGTGAAACAGACCCTTACTCTTTTATAAATTGAGCACTGATGCTGGCTCCTCTTCTGCTTTTTCACTGAACAGTTATGACTGCCCGAAGGCCTTAATTAACAGACACAGTTCTCTGTCAAATGTTGTATTCACACTTGTAACAGTCTCACTGCATGCTGGCGACCTAGTTTTTGATAGGACTAGAAGTGTCCTAGAGCGCTATATTTTTCAATATTGCATCATCAATAAACTGAATATTAATAAGGAAACAACTAGAATTTTATTTTCTGGGGCATACGAAACATGGTAACTGGTACCTGGGGGTGAGAAACTGGACACAGCACAAAAATATCTATATCTGGGTGTTCTCTTTTCTCTCCTAAACATGGTGATGTTGGTGTGTACATGATAGGATTATTTAGTTTACTTATATGTCCCGTGTAGAGTGGCTTACCATATACCCAGGGCCTGTAATCTAAATGCTACTAGTGGGCCTGCAGCACTGGTTGTGCCACCCACATAAGTAGCCTTTCAACCCTTTCTCAGGGCTACCATTGCAAGACGTGTATGTGCAGTTTACTGCCACTTGAACTTGGCATTTAAAACCACTTGCCAAGTCTTAAACTCCCCTTTTATTACACATAAGTCACCCCTAATGTAGGCCCTAAGTAGCCCTAAGGACAGGGTGCTATGTAACTGAAAGGTAGGACATGTACTTTTCAGTTTTACATGTCCTGGTAGTGACAAACAGCTAAATTCGTGTTT